>CM042555.1:8937500-8977500 GCA_023630585.1 Cranoglanis bouderius
TGACATCTAACATATATGCTGTCCCTCTGGTGCAGCACATTACATCCCCGCCTTTAGGTCTTCTGGTAACACTTTCTATGAATTCTGTATTCATATGCATTTGACATACTATATAGAATACATAATACATTATAATGCTTGGCATAAGGCTGTATAAACACTCATAAGTAGCTACAGTTGCATTCATTGTATTTTATAAAGCTTGTTTATGTGACTTGTATATTTCCGGTTCATAAGAACAATTTAAACACAAATACTTGAAGCCTGTAATGCCTTGCTATAATGCACTATTATGTGTTATATACTTTTATAAACATTGGATATATCGGTAAAAGGATGCTGAGGTTAGAGCTGCCAGGCAGGAGGCCGAGAGGAAGACCAAAGAGGAGGTTTATGGATGTAGTGAAGGAGGACATGAAGGTAGTCGGTCTGAGAGAAGAGGATGCAGGGGATAGGGCTAGATGGAGGCAGATGATTCGCTGTGGCGACCCCTGAAGGGAACAGCCGAAAGGAAAAGAAGACTTTTATAAACATTGGAATTAAGCACAATTTGACAAAGCTCTATGTTGCAGTGCATTTAATATGTAAACATATTGTAACGTATTATGCAACCCAACATTGCAAAGTCATAAATCCATGCTTTATAATGTGTTAAGCATGTGCCTACGCCTACTTATGAGCAATTATACAGACAGATTACAAAAGATTTTAAATGCATTTTTAATGCTATTGTGAGTGAACATATAATAACTTTTTATGATGGGAAGATCGAAAAAATACACCAGACCTTCACTTCCACCCCAACTCCTACATTACCCACTGAGGACTCCTCTTCTCATTCCCTGGCACATTTTTCTAATCTAGCATCAGAAGAGATCCTGCAGGTCATCTTGTCCTGCAATCCTACCACCTGCCCATTGGATCCAATCCCTTCCACAATGCTCCAGACCATCTCACAAGCCCTCTTCCCCTACATCACGAATATCATCAATGGCTCCATATCATCTGGTCATGTACTAACTGCATTCAAGAGAGCAAGGGTTATTCCTATCCTGAAGAAACCCACTCTGGATCCCTCGGACATTGGCAACTACCGACCGGTATCACTTCTCTCTTTTCTTTCTAAAATTCTTGAAAGCACTGTTTACAATCAACCGTCTCTCTATCTCTCACAGAACAACCTCCAAGATCCCAACCAGTCTGGCTTCAAAGCTATAGATTCCACAGAGACTGCCCTTTTGGCTGTCACCGAGAATCTACATGCTGCTAGATCAGCCAAACTGTCATCAGTCCTCATCCTCCTTGAACTTTCAGCAGCGTTTGACACAGTCAGTCACAAGACTCTTTTGTCCACCCTCATGAGTCTCGGAATCCGTGGTGTAGCAAGGCAGTGGTTTGCTTCCTACATGGAAGGTCACTCATACCAGGTGATGTGGAGGGGATCCACATCTGCTCCACGCAGACTCTCCACTGGCATCCCACAAGGCTCAGTGCTTTGTCCTCTTCTGTTCTCCCTCTATACTCAATCTCTAGGTGAGGTCATATCCTCACATGGGTTCTCATACCACTGCTATGCGGATGACACTCAACTCATCCTCTCCTTCCCTCCCTCTGATCCTCTTGTTTCTGCTCAGATCTCAGCATGTCTGGCAGACATCTCCTCATGGATGGCAACTCATCAGCTGAAATTTAATCCCAGCAAAACTGAACTGCTGTTCATCCCAGGTGATTCATCACCATATCAGGATCTTGTGATCTCCCTGGACAACTCTCTAATCCCACCTTCAGTTACTGCACGCAACCTCGGGGTAACCATGGACAATCAACTGTCCTTTTCCTCTCACATTGCTAATCTCACATGCTCATGTCGATTTCTCCTTTACAACTTCAGAAGAGTTCGTCCATTTCTATCTGTACAGGCCACTCAGGTGCTGGTTCAGTCTCTTGTCACTTCGAGACTGGACTACTACAACTCACCCCTGGCAGGTCTGCCTCTGAGAGCCTTTTGACCGCTGCAACTGATCCAGAATGCAGCTGCTTGACTTGTTTTCAACCTTCCTAAATTCTCCCACACCACTCGACTGCTACACTCCCTCCACTGGCTTCCTGTAGCTGCCCGCATCAGATTTAAAACACTGATGCTTGCCTACAAAGCCAAAAATGGACCAACACCCACTTACCTCAAATCACTTATCACACCCCGCACTGCACCACGCTCCCTCCGATGCTCTAGCACAGCTAGACTAATGCCACCATCTCTCAGGGTACAAGCAAGGCACACATCAAGACTCTTCTCTGTTTTGGCACCTAGGTGGTGGAATGAACTTCCCCTAGATGTCCGAACAGTTGAGTCACTGGCAGTCTTCAAACAATGTCCAAAGACCTACCTCTTCCATAAAGTACTTAAATTAGCACTTTTCATTAAAAAAAGAGTGTTGTTTATGTGTTTCTCTTACCATTTTACCTTCCAACAGAGTTTATAGACTGTTTTTAGACGGTATACTTAGTCCATGACCTAGTGAACCAGTATTGGGATGTATTTGATGATAGAGACTCAAAGCACTTTTGTAAGTCACTCTGGATAAGGGCGTCTGCCAAATGCCGTACATGTAAATGTAAAGTCATTGTAAATGTAAAGTCAAATGTAAGTCTCTCTGGATAAGGGCGTCTGCCAAATGCCGTACATGTAAATGTAAATGTAAATGTAATAACTATTCAGGTTAAGGTATTCAGGTATTCTTTACGTAAGTCTTATAGACATAAACCTACACAAACATTTATAAAGATTTATTCTAATAAGCGTCAGCTAACATAAGGCTTATTTACAATTGCTAGATACAAAAAATGTACACAATCCAAAAAGGATAAAAAAATATACCAGTTAATTTGCAAATTAAGAACGTTAACCTATTTGATCTTTTATGTTGCTCAAATTGGCGGTATAGTCTAAAAACTGGAAGTTCATAACATAATGTGATGTTTGTGTCTTCTATAATGCTGCATTCTAAAACTTGTAACCCAATACTTCCTATTTCAGATTAGGAAAAAAAAACAAAGAAATGCCCCTCAGCATGGGTTTTGTCTGGGTTCTCCGTGTCTCTTCCCACACCCCTAGAACATTTAGGATTAACTATGCTAACTTGCCCTTATGGAATGAATGACTATGCTAACTTGCCTCTAGGTAGGAATAAGTGTGTGAATGGTGCCCTGCAATGCACTGGCATCCTATTCAGGGTGCTCACAAACCCACCATCTTCCCATTTTTGGTCCCACCCAGCCAACCATACAACAGCTACCAACCAAGAGGCTTGAAGGCTAACACTGCATCTTTTTGAACTGCTGCACATGCTGCATCACAGGGGAGTATACCACACTCGGAGGAAAGTGTTATCTACCCTCTTCTGCATACATGAGCTCACAGATGCCTACAATTGGGATGTGTCAATCTGATTCACAGAAGAGAGAGTATGCCATCCTTCATGCCCAGAGAACACAGCCAATTGCTCTGTTTGCTTTTGGCCACGGATGGCTGTTGCACTGTTGTGATTAAAATTCATGATCTCCCAATAATAAGGTGAATACTTTTCTGTTGTGCCACATGTGAGACTTTAAATACTAGTTAAGTAAATGATTATCAGTTTTCATAGCAGGCTAATAGTTATTGCTGTTCACCAGTTGCTTAAGAATGCTCATGAGCAGCTACTCAGAGAAGCATGATTCTGAAACATCTTGAAAGCAGTACATGCTGTGTTCCAGTCATGAGTGATAAATCATTGGAGAACACATCACTCCTTGCTCCCCAAATAAGGAGAAGCAAAATGTGTCAACAAAGAATTCTGCATGTCTTCCCTCACTCTGTGCTCCCCTCAAGTTAAACACTCAGCACTGCGATGTTTGGTAAGCAAATGAGCATTTCTGTAATGTTTACATCAGTGTCAATACAGAAGAGCCTTGTCTTTGGCGCAGAGCTGCACTGAAGCACTGCTCCACTGAGTCCTGTGGGACTCGCTCTGTTTACACCCTACTCTTAAATCCCTTACTGTGCTCTGAGCAAAATCTTCCCTCTTTGAAAAGCTGCAAAGAGCTGCTGCCTCCAAACACTGCTTAAAAACAGATTACTGCATAATTGCCTGAACAAGCCCTCCTCTAATCGCCTTTCCTGTTCAAATCCACCATGTCGCCACCTCGAACCGTACAGGGTGCGCTGCCATTAGACGTGCCGAGAGTCAGCGGTTCTAACTCGCATTTTAAACATTTGACTGCCCGTCTATCTGTCTATCCTTCAGGAAAATAGCCCCTTTTAATTGGCATTGGAAAGTATGCAGTCATTCATGTAAGTTAATTCTATAATGGAGTAGCGAGAGGCGAACAATGTGCGTTAGGGGAGAGACAGGGCTCTTTTCTCCCAGAGGTCACTCATTGTGGGAACCAGATGCAATTAAACAAATGTGGGCATGGAGACGAGGTGCCAGTGAAAAGGAAGAAAAGTGCACTTTAGCCCTCGCACGAAGAGAAAATGGTGCACTGACCTCTTAGACATTTTTCCTGTTTGTTTGTGTGAGGAGCATTAATCTGTCAATCAAAATTCCTTCGCTGTTTCCAGGTAGTAAAAGTGCCTAAAGAAATAAGCAGCTAAATGAAACCAAAGTTTAAGAAACCAAAGATACATTAAGATTGCATTCTTTAAAACATATTCAATATTATCCTAACAGCCTATCAGAAACAGCTCCACAGAACCAACACTCTACCCACTTCCTGGATTTATCCTGGCTTTGCTGTATATTAATCACACCAGTAGAACTAAAACACCAAAGCCAAGTCTCGGCACCAAGCCACAAATCCATCCCCCTCTACTTGGTGGGTGTGACGTATCTCCTAGATCCCTCCCCTTCAGTCCCACTTCCCAGCATGCCTTGTTGTATTGGCGGCCTTCTGAGTGATAATTTATCATGCGGCTACCGTGTTCTTCTATTCCAGAGATGTGCAAGGAGCTCTTAAGACACCATTGATTTTCATTTGATTAAACGTCTGCTCGTTCACAGCAAATTAGTGCGAGTTTAATCAAATCAGAATCAATAACTACTTAATAAAACAACCCCTTCCTCCCTTCCCCCCAATTCACAGTCAAAGTGAAACTCTGGATCGTTTAAAGAGAAAAATAGTCCAAATGTAACTGGAATATATTTACGGGGTGGGTAGAATGGAGTAAAAGTAGGAGATCATTTCATGGTATTATGGGAAGAGATAACGATGAATGCTCCAGAGAGTACTGAAGTCTATCTGCTTCTTTACAGCATGTCTGTTGGGGTCTGTGTTCGGCTGATCTAATTCACATGTGGACCACCCCTGGAAAAAAAGAAGCTAGAAGTTATGGTCATGTCTGACACCCTTTTCCCGTCTTCAAGCCCTACAACTATCAGTCATTTTTATTGGCCATCTGCAAGAAAGTCCCATGAAAGTAAAGTATCATTTCTGACACATCGAGCCAGGTTGACCAGCAAAAGTTTCCACTCCCTAGAAACACCAAGAACGAGCTTCTTTGAAGCTTGTTGTTCATCACTGTGAGATAATACTGACAGTTTTAAATCTCATATTTATGTATACACTTGTTTTATTCATACTCTAATTTATGTACAAGCAAGAGGACATTATTAAGGGCATGTACATGTCCAGAGATGAGTTGATGACAGATGCATGATGGGCAGGGTGTGCATGATACATGACTGACCTGAATAAATAGACAGCTGTTGACTGAGTTTCTCTTACTCTGAGCCTAAGGGAGAAAGATCTCCATAGTGCCTGGGGGAAGACCTGAGGCTCTGAGATATTCACTAGACCTCAAGGACCCTCAAGGGTGTCTGGAAGAAGAGGCCTTTAGGAAAGGTTATATGAGGTAATATTTCTTATGAAACTGAATAAAGGTGAAGAAAAAAGACTGCAGAGGTGGCACCTGAAGTGTTTGTATCTAAGGTACATTATACATACATATGCAAATTATATAAACAAATTTACTGGCTTGATAGATAAACTTGTAACCTATAACTATGAACACAGTCTGGTCTTATATTACAGTATATTTTACAGTATATAAATGATGTAAGGAAAATAATCAATGATGCGTTGGTGTGATGCAACCTGACGTGAAGTCGAAGTACTGTTACCACACTGAAGTTTGATTATTTTACCAATAACCACACCAATTTACCAATGCTAAAAATGTTTATTAATTAAAGAATGACCTGTCACACTTGTTATTTGGATATAATTCCATTTAATGTTATGGAAGGCTCAAAGAAAAGGTAGTTCCCTTTTATTACTTACAGCTATAAACAGTCATTCCATCACCAGCCTCTTTTTTCCTCTGTCTTGAAGCGAATTTGACAGCTACAGCTTTACCTCTGACAGTGGAGACTCCTTCCAAAAATGCTGAATAAGGTAGGAATGTCTCCTAAAAAAACATATCAATAAGTACACATTGGCTGTTTCTTAATTCTAAGAATGCAAGAACAGTCATGAAGACCAGTCTTGCCAGGCTACCTTCGATGAGCAAACTCGGATCAACATGTCGGGACGACATAGAAGGCATCTTTGCAAGAATTGAGATGTGCGGTGATCTTCCTGTTATGCAATGGACCATCCCAGCACATTTCTAACCCCTGGACAGGACCACCGGATGAACAATAAATTCAATACTGCAACATTCATAAAATGTCAAATATAACATTATTTACATTATTATTTACATTTATAATTTTTTTTTTACTGTATTTTATATCTTTTTCTTTAAAGGCGTATATGTGTGTAAATAAATATGTATATTTAATGTTGCAAATGCTTTGTCAATAAAAAGATTCATTGTACTATGCCAATAAAATATACATTTGAATTTGAATATGAGCACTATTGGCTCTCTCCATGTGTTTATTACTTTAAAATCATGCCAAAGAAATATTTACTTTTACGAGCCATTTCACATTTGCGCACTTGCAGTGGGAAATAAATTCAACTTTTCAACCTCATATATATCTCAATCTAAATATATCAAAATCATTCTTTTTAGATGCATATTTAGAATATTGTCGTTAAAAAGATGTTAAAAGTTACAGTTATGGGTCAGACTTCCGTCATCTGCCATTGTTTTGCTGCAGTGACTTCTGGGACTTCAAGTGGGTTCGGTGCACTCAAGCCTGCATCCGATGCATCCTCGATATCAAGAACGCATTTGGGTAATTTCATGCATCCTCGGTACTTGCATATTGGAATTGAACTTCGGCAGTGGACGATAACAAAGAACGAGTACACAAGGATGCAAGATCGCATAAGAACGCATACTGAGAAACCTCTATTGTTTTTTACCTGTTTTTGTGGCGTCCACTATTTAAATTCCCATATAAGTAAATATAGACATGATAACACCATTATAAACCTTACAGCCAGAACTACTATTTCTAACATTAACCAACACCTTCTGAACAATCAGAATTGAGCATTCAACAGTGTTGTGATATCATGTGCAGATTTGATGAAACTACACATAGGTGTATAATAAAATCCAGAATAATGAAATAATGAAAGCAAGAATTCGTTTCAGTTCCCTGTAGTTTAAAATAGATAGGATATTTATTGATATCACAATTGACAGCTGATGCAGTATAAAATATCAAACGAGATTTCTTTTTTAGATTCCACTAATATAATGTGATTTTCCCTTTTTATCAGCCTGTCTTGCATGTATTTTTTTTTTTTCTCTTGCCAGTGGTTTAATATCCTTTAAACAGGCAGCAGCCAATGAGATACCAAACGGTCCTCTCTTCTTTCCTCGCTTTCGAGCTCACTCACACGTCAGTCAAACTGAGTAGTTGACACACCACTATAAATTGTTAATAGCAGTTTTAGGTACAACGGAAGGGAGATGGAGAGCCAATGCTTATCTTTCCCCCCCCTCTTTTCTACAAAAGCCAGCCTCAATTTGCATCAACCCGGGTTAAAAGACCTTGGGACTAAAGAAATAAAGTGGCTGCTGTCAGCCCCGAAACCTCATCCAACATCTAAGTGCTAAACTAGTGTTGTTTAATATCATCTCACATTACATCATGTCACTGCGAGGTGACGGCCAAGCATCACAGGCTCCGACAAGTCTGATTCCCACAGAAGAATTTATTCCTATGTGGCGTGATCGAAGTTGACAGAGCTCCATTCCTGCTCGAAATGGGAAATCCAATCTGATTCCATGTGCATGCTGTGAGGACACACATCGCGGGGAAAATGTGTAATTCTTGTCGGCAGATGGGAAGGGGACAAAGGAAGAAAATTTAGGAAAACTGAATGTGATGGGGTTCAAACAGAAGAGGACTGCGGTATCACCTACATCTAAATCCCACCCCTCCAACCCCGTTACTAAGACATTACTAATGGAGTGCTCATACACTCTGACTTGAGACAGATAATCCACTCGGACAGCGGGAAGGCAGGCCAGTTATCTCAAAATTGGAGTCTGAAAGGATGTTTATTTTTATCATTTTCCTGCAAACATCCAGGCTGCTTTCTTTCCTTTCCCCCTGTTACCCCTACATTCTCATTCAAGGCAAAGCAGTGCCATTCAAACAGCTGCAGGCTGTCAGAGTGGCCGGCGGATGGCTTGGCCATCCAGCATAAATAAAAAGTGCAACAGGATGGTGAGAGAGTGACTGACAGACGACAAGACCCCAGCCAGCCTGGCTGTCACCCACAAATCCCCATTCTCCTTGCTTCCTCTTTCTGTCTCTTTCCCTAGATGCCTCCTGGCCCTTATCACTCAAATGGCTGCTAATTCACCAGCCAATGTTTGGATGATAAGAGCAGCTCCTCCTTGGTTCCTTTTTTTTTCTTCCTTTGGCACAGAGATGGACAGGTCCCCAGGACAAAAACGCCGCCTGTCCCCTTTCCAACATGTGTCTGTCTCAGTGACACTCCAGTCCAATGGGGTACAATGTGCTGTGCCCTTTGAATTAAGGTACGTTAGCGATACACTGATAAACTGACACTCTCAGAGCCAGAGGAGGAAAGGAAAGACAGCAGACACAGGAGAAGTGTGGAAAAAGGGTATACAAACAGTAAGAAAGGAACACATACACACACACACGCACACACGCACACACACACACACACACACACACACACACACACACACACACACACACACACAAACAGAAGACTGAGACTATTCGTGCAGAAGTAGATTGGAAATCCTACTCGAAATATCAAGTAAGTGTGGTGGCATTTAGCGATGTCTATAGCTCTCTACCTCACACTCTTTCTCGCTGTATCCAAAGTGCAGCTGAAATCCACCATCTCCCTAATGAGACAAGATGTCACAAGTGATGGCTTGCATAGCGCCGAGAAACGTGACGGAGCTCTGAGTGTGAATTTCAACTTGAAAGTAAATGGCAAAACACTCATGAGGTATAGTCACCAGTTTATCAGGAAGAGAAGAGTGAGAATGCATACAAAAATCCTGATATCGTCCATATTCCTGGAACTATTGTAGCTACTCATGCCAGTCAAATGAACAAGAAAAAAAGAGGATGGTGGTAAAAAGAAAAAATGGAAATATATATATATATATATATATATATATATATATATATATATATATATATATATATATATATATATATATATATATAAAAGATTACATCCAACCAGGTCTAATGAGAAATTTTTATGAATGATTTTGTTCAGATTTGTCTGAAGGAGTACAAACACTAGCCTTGCCCCAACCCTAACTTTAACCATTGTAACTTTTCATATGAATTGTATATATAGTTAGAATTTACATGTGAGAGGCCCTTCTGAATCAATATAATTTCTCTCAAATTTTGTATGAATTATAGGGATTTACTTTAAATAAACCTATCTTGGTAACTCTGCTCCAACATGGTCTCACTTTGCACACTTGCAATTCCAGGGTCCAGTTCCAGGGTCCCTGATTTGATCCCAACCTCAATTTACTCTCTGTCATGAGGTTCTTCCAGTGTCCTTGTGGGTTTACTCTGGGCTCTCTGATCTCCTAAAAATGTGGCAACAGGTGAACATTTAAAATTACCCCTCAGTGTGAATATGTCAGTGTATGAGGCCTAGAATGGACTGGCTTCCCATTCAGGGTGTATTCCTGCCTTGCACCAAGTCCAAAGCCTATCCAGTGGGCATGAGGCAGGAATGTATTCTGGACGGGACACCGGTCCATTGCAGAGGACCATTCACAACTAGCATGATTTTTGAGAAATGGGAAGAAACCAGAGAACTCAGAGGAAACCCACGTGGGCATGGGGAGAACATGCAAATAAACTCCAAATGGACAGTAAGCTGATCGCAGAATCGAACCTGGGAGCCTGGTGCTGTGCGGCAGCAATACTATCCCATACTCCACCACACTGCCCATGCTTGAACAGCAGTCACTGTTCAGGAATGTCATTTCTAAGGCAATCCTAAAAAGTTCCTAAATAATAAGGAGAATTAAAAGAAAATAATGTGAAGACATAGGATTGGTTACTTGAACCGAGACTTTCCTAATACCAGTCACTACAAGGACAAACGTATGACAATAGCTGCATGTGATAAGAGTGTATTGTGTGAGGTGGCAGCTGGGAGAGGATGGAGGGAAGCATGGAATCAATTTTACCTTACTCCTGCTTCCTTTCATTTCTGTATTCATAAGTAAAGGAGAGGAGATATCTTGCTCAGTCATTTCTCTCTTCCTATTGTGATTTAAATGAAAATAAGAGGAGGCAGAAGCCGTATTCGACAGTGCCACAGGTGTTTGTCTGTAAAATGGCTTTGCATCTGAACAGCGTGATAACACTGAAAATAAGTTATTGCATCAAATTGACTCTGATCTCATGTCCCAAAGGCCTAAAAACCAACATGGTCTTACACTTGCAAATTTGTAACAATTTGCCTGACTCAAGTTATATGAAAAGATATAAAGGTTAAGGCAACTTCATTCATATAATATCATAACAATATCCAGCCACATTTGTTTGAATTTGTACAAATTCCTAATAAGAGCAGCCTGCAAGCAAAGTCCTTCTCAAGCTGTAGGAGGTGAAACCATATACACTCACTGGCCACTTTAATAGGAACACCTGTACCCTTGCTCATTAATGCAATTATCCAATTAGCTAATCATATGACAATGTAGATACTGGTCAAGCGCCTCAGTTAATGTTACATTAAACATCAGAATGGGGAAAAATGTGATCTCTGACCAAGGCATGGTTGCTAGTGCCAGAGGGTCTGGTGAGAGTATCTTCAAGAGTCCAGTTTTGGTGAGTCTGTGTCAAATGTAGCCTCAGATTATTGTTCTTTACTGACAGAAGTGGAACCTGATGTGGTTTTCTGCTGTCGTAGATCATCTGCCTTAAGGTCGGACATGTTGTGTGTTCTGAGATGCTTTTCTGTTCAGCATTGTTGTAAAGAGTGGTTATTAGAGTTACCATAGCCTTCCTGTCTGATGACTCATGTTAGCCGAGCAAGATGCCCTACAATGTTTTCTTTTCACAATTCTAATAAATTACTGGTCATAAGTAAAGTTGCTAATTATTATGGCCCAAGCAAGTGATAGCAGTCGTTCTGCCTCACCCTGTCCCACTCCATACAGCATGTCAAGAGCAAAGAAGAATTAAATACCTGTTTAAAAAAACAAACAAAAAAAAAAACAAAAAAACAAACAAACAAAAAAAACTGCACTAATCCTGATAATGTTCAGTTCACTGAACAGTTACACATTTATACTGCTTTACTCCTCTTCATTAAATATTTTAGCTTCTGTCAGTTATATTTAAACATTCTATTTCAGGCTGAAAGATCGTTTAATATCCTTCTGTGGGAGTTCATAACTATACAGAGTTATGTTTAAAAATATATAAATATATTTTTGTTTTAAATCTTACATTTTGTAAAAAGAAGAAATAAGAAATAGAAATGGTAGAAATATTATGGCCCTCACATTTGATGTGTAAGGCAGTGTACATTTCACTGTGGACACATTCAGAAAAAAATAATACATTCAGATAAATAAAGGTCCCACATCATATTAAGTGTCTGTAATACCTCTCCAGTGATAAACAAACTATACAGGCAACTATCAGTAGGATTTTTGCACTGTTACAGGGGGAATACAGTAGAACATCGGTAACTTTACACATGTCTATCAACTTTAGCTTGGGCTCCTGTGAGTCCTGTCAGGTGTAATAGTGTGAGGGTGATTACATTTGCATGAACTGTTTATTTTTCAGTAAAAATGCATTTCTGATTGTGATTGTGTTTATATATAAACTTTAACTCTAAACTAAGTGAACACTTCCAGAGAATGTAGGAAGTGCGAAATTACAGATCGGTGTTATGCCAACTGATTTAGCTGGTTTAGCTCTAGCAACACTAACATGGCACGGTAATTTTATAAGCGTTAGACTTTTAAATAAACTTCTTCTTACAAAAATCAAAACGTGTATATAATTGACATTTGCATAATATTCACTGCATCTGTAACAGTACAGACTTCCACAGTAGTTGCATTGTAATCATATACTTTATAATAAGTTATAAATTATACAGTTATTATGAACATAATAACTATGGGAAAAAATGGAAAACAAACAAACAAACAAACAATAATAAACAAATAACACTATTTTCCTCACTGCAGGATGTGTGCTTTAAGCTTATTACAGAGCGACCCTGAAATGAGTAATGTGTTTAGGCTTATCACCAAAGGAATATAGATTCCAGCTGAACAAAGGAGAATATCCTGGAGTTGTACCAAGAAGGAAAATGCAATGTGTGAGATATTATCTGCATTGGTGTTGTTCAGTTCCTGTTTAGCATTTATGCTTCTGGTCAGTGCTACAGATGCACTGGAGAATTTTATTTTTCAGCTCAGCAAACAAGGTGAGCTCCTGACTTAACAATGGTGTTCTTTGTTTAAACATACATCAATGCACTTGACACACAAATTGAGAAAGGCTCTGAGGCCGGTGCAGCGTAGACAGATACACTTTCTGACATCGGCATTTTGCCTGCGATTTACAAGCTGCCCTATGAGCACAACTGTTGCAAATCCGCTCGTAATTCACATCTCTGCAGACTTCCATTCTAATGCAAAGGTAACATTTGGTTTTAGAATGGATTCTTTTCGCCATTATTTTACTGGAAAGCAACGTCCCCACTTCTCATCATGCAGATATATAGGCTAATGTCTTTGTGGCATTTTACCAAAAGGCCATCCCGAATGGTCTCCACCACCATATGAATAATTGAAACCAAACTGTGAGATGTTAAAGGCGGCTGGTCACCGTGATCGGACAGACACTGACGACAGACTGTGGGCAGACAGCATGCAGGCTGCTGAGGTGTAAAATAAAGACAAGATTCAATCTTTGTTATCTCTTCTCCTTGACACAGTGCTGATGCTGGTGCCAAACTATTACGCAGTCAGATGTAAGAGTTTCATAACATGTAGCATGAGAATACTCTATCTATCTATCTATCTATCTATCTATCTATCTATCTATCTATCTATCTATCTATCTATCTATCTATCTATCTATCTATCTATCTATCTGTCTGTCTATCTGTGTGTGTGGGTGTGTGGGTGTGTACAGTATGTTTTAACTTTATAAAAGAAGTATCCATGTGTGGAAGTGTTCTATGTAGAACCTTTATTGCACCAAATGCTGGCTCTACATTGAACATTTTTTAAAACAAGTGTGCGTTATTATGGTAGATGAACGTACCCTCTTAGAAATAAAAGTGTGAAGAAAAAGTTTTCTTCAACTGGTTAACCCTTCTAGCTTTCTAAAGGCATTCTACCTGCAAACTTGTCTGAAATGGAAACAATCTATTGTAGATTTCTATTTAGAGATTGAAGAACGCTTAAGCATGCTTGAATCTTTTTTCTCCTAGCATTGGAACTCATGGACAAACAAAATGCCAGTTTCCCTTGGTATATGAAGACCTAGATATATGATATGCACATTTCATCAAAGCCATCTCCTAAATCTGACTTTGAAGCTGAAAAAAAGCCAAACATTTTGTCTTTGGTCAGAAAGAAAACAGCCTCCATACACACATACACATACAGAGTCAGCTAATCTAATCACTGCATTAGCCTTTCTCAGTGCATTAGCTGTGGCTGCTAATGCTACACATGCACCACTTCTGCGGTCTGTCCATTCCTATCTATTCCTCAACCCCTGTGCTTTCATTGTGCTCTTTAAAGAAGATGGCACACAGTGCCCACACTGAACCCCTTCATATCTGATGCTAATGTTGCACAGTGGCTCCAAATGATTGGTTCCTCTTGATGAATAATATATTCAGCGCACCATAAACATGATAAATTATGTGCACTGTGTGTGCGTGGTTCATTATACATGAGGCAGCACTTATAAAGGGTAATATAAATGACATTAAAGGTTTAATAAATGGGGTATTGATGAATAATTGACTCGTCTGGTGCCTCTTTTCGGAGGCTTGCAGTTTGGGGTGGTGATGTTCTGTGCTGTGGGTGGCCGTGGCTTATAAAAAATAATGGCATATTATAGAAAGATAAAAATGTTTCTAAGCAGCAGGGTGGAGTCTCGGTGCTCCGAGTTGACATCTGTGCTTGGACGTGCCATTCCTCACACTGCTCACTGGCACTGTGTATCAACCTCAACTGTGCATGAGCTTCATGTTACGTCTGCAAGGCTGACACTATTACCATGAAGTCACCACAGAATGTGTATGTTCTAATAGAAATGACTACTCTATGAGTACACACACACACACACACACACACACACACACACACACACACACACACACACACACACACACACACACACACACACACATTATTACGCTGACCCACAAACACTTACCATCAATGTTATGCAGCAGAGGAGAGAGGCTGTGAAAGGGTGCATGGATCTGATGTGTCGGACCGTTTTAAGCACCCTGCCACTCATTCCCAGGCGCACTCATAAATCTGCAGCAAAATGAAGTAAAAAGGGCCCATTACATTTGGATCTGTGGGCTTTTAATCAGCCGATGTGCCACATAAACTTTCACCTTCTAAACCTCCATCCTTTTACTGGAGAGCTCAGAGTGTGTGAGAGTATCTGGTTTTATATGGAAGGACAAAAAGTTTCACAAAGCAGAGAACTTTTCATATCACATATCATATCAATATGTGAAAGATTCACAGGAGCATATTTGCATACCAGGATCTAAGACTGCCATGAGAATGCAAAACAAATTTGCTCAACTTTATTTATATGAGTGTTAAAAATGGTTAAGATGAGAGTTAGAAGCGGGAATAGTGTTGCTTTCTGAGGAAGGACTTCACTACTTTCTTACTTTCTCACTGAAGCCACAAAACACAACCACATCATCCCTGTTGCAAGTTATCATCAGATCAGGTTTATTTGGTTACCCATCCATTCATTTTCCATACCGCTTATCCTACACAGGGTCGTGGGGAGCCTGGCGCCTATCCCAGGGAACTCAGGGCACAATGCAGGGGACATCCCGGACAGGGTGCCAACCCATTGAAGGGCACAATCACACACACTACGGACAATTTAGAGATGCCAATCAGCCTACAACGCATGTTTTTGGACTGGGGGAGGAAACCTGTGTACCCAGAGGAAACCCCTGAAGGGAGAACATACAAACTCCACGCACACAGGGCAAAGATGGGAATCAAACCCCCAACTCCGGAGGTGCGAGGCAATAGAGCTAGCCACTAAGCCACCACGCACCCTGTTTATTTGATTATGTATGTGTTCATTTGTGTATGTTACAGATTGTCTTTGTGAGCCACACTTCTGGCTATACCTAAAGAGTCTGGCACTTTTCAACCTTAAATGTTCCTCCTTTCAGAGAAAAAGACCATTTGACTAATAATGCAAATATTCACCCATTTCTCCTCACCACTCAACACTTACGACAAAACTCTCTGATTTGAAAAATGTGACGATGTGATTTTAGCATGAGTCATAAAAGTGTGAGACTGTTATGATAAGACACATCATATCAATACATACAAATGAAATTAAATCACAAGATATATAAATATTATATGAAATAAATATATGATACATAAATAAATTGTATGAAAAGTATAACACCATGATGGTGTGACTGGGTGAAAATACAAGTTATTATTTATTTATTTATTTATCTATTTATTTATTTATTTATTTAAAAAAAAAAAAAAAAAAAAAAAAGCTGCATCAATAGTCAATACATTTGTGTTTTCTTTCTTTCTTTTCTTTTTTTTTGTAACAAAAAGTAGTAGAGTAGAGTGACACATCAGTGGATACAGAACCCCTTCTGCACTGGCCACGAGCCCGAAACCCTACAGACGATGACTCCATCGTTGACTTTGCCTTTCTTTGTCTCTTCCCCACATTCTCATTCCCCATGTGTAAAAAGCAAAAGTATTTTTGACATTGTATCCTATCCATCGCCATTTTGTGTCACTATGCTTCCAGTCTCATTCTCATTTAACTAATGTGATGCTACAAAGTGCCAGGAAGAAGTTTCTTCTTTAGCTATCTTGACCTCAAACGGCTGCCAATTATTCATGGAAGTGCAGCTCTGTCCGAGGACGACACGTCTGTGATTGGCATTTAGAACAAACTCAACTGAGCAGCAAGATCTAGTGGTATTTATACCATCAGATGGGAAATATTTAATAAATCCTGATACTCATTCAGACACGACTGAAAGAAGAAAGGGCATACGTTATTAGTAAGATCAATATGACATTCAATCCAAGAAGACACATATACTGTCTTTAAAGGCATGCATACACAGAGCGCAATGTTTATAACACAGTTATAATCACATAATACATGATTAATGACCAATGTTTTATCAGGTTACAATAATTTATATGAAAAACATTTATATGAAAGCTGTTTACAGTTGCAGTTACAATCAAAATTATTCAACCCCCATTGCAAATCAAGTTTATTGTCAAAATTTACAGACTTTCAGCTGTTTGCAATGAAGCAAATGAAAAGCAATTGAAATAGTTCAACACAACGAATGCTTCAAGTGGTTTCCCCAAATTCAACTGAAAATGCAACTTATAATGACTTCTCCAGTCTCAAAATTATTCAACCTCCTGAACAGAATCTCTCACAACAGCACAAATATGCAAATCAGGTATTGTCTCAAGCACACTTGATGCAACTAATCAAGGGCTTCATTAGTTGCACCAGGTGTGCTTGAGCTGGAACACATGAAATACCTGAACGGGCTAGGGGCAGAAAATGCATGAAATACCTGGACGGAGAAGGAAAAGGAAGCTATCAACGGCTGCAACCAGATTTCTGAGAAGGCAGGTTGTGAAAAACTCGAGTGACTGCAAAAGACCTGAAGCAAGACTTGGTGGCAACAGGCACTGAGGTTTCAGTGAGCACAGTATGGTGCATACTAAACGCAGAAGGTTTCCATGCCAGAACTCCAAGACATACACCACTACTGACCTAAAACACAAGAAAAGTCGGCTCAAAATCATATAAATAAGCCACAGAAGTTTTGGGATTCTGTTCTGTGGAGTGATGAAACAAAACTTTTCAGAACTTTATAGCATGATGGATCAGCGATATGTCTGGAGAAAGAAGAATGAAGAAAGAACACTCTGTCCACAGTCAAGCATGGTGGTGGCTCGGTGATGCTCTGGGGCTGCTTTTATCCTCTGGCACTAGAAACCTGCAGCGTGTGGAAGGCAAGATGGAGTCACTGAAGTATCAGGAAATCCTAGGAGAAAATGTCATGCCGTCTGTGAGGAAGCTGAAGCTTGGGCATCATTGGACCTTCCAACAGGACAATGATCCCAAGCATACCTCAAATTCCACCAAGGCTTGGTTGTAAAAGAAGTCCTGGAAGATTCTACAGGGCCATCACAGTCACCTGACTTGAACCCCATAGAAAATTTCTGGTGGGATTTGAAGAAGGCGGCTGCAGCACGCAAACCCAAGAATATTACTGATCTGGAGGCCATTGCTCATGAGGAATGAGCTAAGATTCCTCAGGAATGCTGCCAGAAGCTGGTGTCTGGCTATGCATCTCGTTCGCAGCAGGTCATAACAGCAAAAGGGTGCTCTACTAAGTACTAATGACGCTTGCCATGAAGGCGTTGAATAATTTTGAGACTGGAGAAGTCATTATAAGTTGCATTTTCAGTTGAATTTGGTGAAACTACTTGAATCATTCATTGTGTTGAACTATTTCAATTGCTTTTGTTTGATTTGTTCATTGCAAACAGCTGAAAGTCTGTAAATTTTGACAATACACCTGATTTGCAATGGGGGTTGAATAATTTTGATTGCAACTGTAGTTCTGGTTATCACTTGTAACAGCTATAAACAATTACTCCCTCACCACCCTCTTGTTTTCTCTCTCTTAAAGTTAATAATAAAAATAAATGCAGCTTATGTTATCAAGAAACCACAATACCCTCTATCCTGAACTTGTCCACATGTCTTAATCACACGTCTTTACATCTGACTGTGTTTTTAATTTCATATTTATGCTTTTTAAACTGTTGCTTTCTTTTACAGTCTCCTTAATTTTTGTTAGTTCATAAGTTTAATCAATGCCTGTAGGTTAAATGCTAACACTGTTATCCCAAGGATTGAATAATATCTTTGTGGTTTTGTAATTCTTCCTTCAGGGTGCTGGAAAAGATCAGTAAGTGACTCATGTAATTCTGCTTTTTTCCCAATTTTACCATGTCACCTTGTTTTTAATGTCACCTTGTTTTTAATCTCCTCCTAATGCTCATGGTATTTTTGTAAAGCAATGTGAATTGCCTTTGTGTATGAAACATGCTGTATAAATAAACCTGCCTTACCTTCCTTACCTTGCCTTATTACAAAGTGCTGACACTGGAGACTCCTTCCAAACATTTTTTTATTTGGATCATCTGCCATATAAGTCATACATGTGTAATTTGTTACTGTTCGCAGCAATGTATGTACATGAAAAAGCACATTCATATAAACCTTTGACTAGACTTGCAGATGGAACTGCTGTCAGAGCTGCTGTTCTTGAAAATGCATCAACACCTTTTGACCAATCAGAGTAAAGAATTCAATATGTATATATCAATATATACAACAGTTTATATATGTATTTATGCAACATTTAGTTCCAGTCCACTAATTTGATTGGATGAGTGGCACAAGACTTCTTATATTTAGTACGAACACACTGGGACGTTTCACTGTGTGTATCACTCTGCTTCTCTCTGTTCACCACTTAAACTTCCACTTCCTAGTTTAAAACATTTGCTAGTGACATCATCAACAGACATGGCAAAAAGATAATTTCCACGATTATAACTTTTGACTTAAAATATGAAAGCTCGTCAGATGAAAGTGAAAAGGAAGAAGGGACACCAATTTCCCTGGAAGCACCTTTAATGGGAGTGTGCAAATCAATGTGAGCTAGCTAGCCAGATATCCGACATGCTATAAAGTGAGTGTAGCTTCTTTGGGATCTGTTTCCAGTAGCATAGCAAAAGTAAACAGAACATTTGGCCATATTGTGTCTGAAATGTTACTTACTTGAAATTAATTCCTTTTTTATAGAACTGTTGTATAAAAGCCATATTGTACTTGCAATCGTGAGTTTATACTGAATACTTCTTATGGCTGAATCACAGCTGTGCCAGTATTCAGTATAAACAAACTGTGAGATATTACTTAAATGTAGGTGGAAGAGATGACTGCAGTTTCTGTAGGATGCTATGGCCTTCGTATAGGCAATATTTATATAGTGCTACAACAAAGCTACTACACTGGCTTGAGAGATAAGTATGGTATTGTGTTTTAAACAATTAAGCCCTAGTCTCAGATTTACTTATAATTTTCCAGAGGTATATTAGAAGTTGTTTATGTCCTCTTGCCAAGTATTATCACTGAATGGTAACACCATCAAACTACACGCAGCTTGTGTAGGACAGCAATCAGTGAGGAAACTGCTGGAATCTCAGGACTCAAGTCAAATTACGACGTGGCGATGAACAACTTTTAATGCACTGCTGCTGAGCGCGATGGAGTCTTTAATTAGCAGGGACGTTCCAGACAAACAACGAGAACTTAAAACTGCTGGCTCATGCCACCTTTAAAAAGCGGCCCGTACTTTCGTGGCCCTCCGTTCGAGCTAACAAAAGCTGTCACAAACGACAGCTTAACAGCTTGCGTGAGCGTAATTAACGCCGCTCGAAAACAAACGTGAGGCGGGAAGGAAATAAATAAATAAGTCACAGAAATGCGGCTTATCTGCCGGCTGATGTCTCAGGTACGGTTTTACTTGACCAGGCATCTGGATGCTAAACAGGATGTAGGCAGCGGGAAAATCGTTAAATTATTCACTGCATCAAAGCACAATGTGACTACTTAAAAGCCATTATTATGTTTAATAGTAATGACCCTTTCAGGTCAGCATGAGAGTGGAGTGGACTGATTGTCAGAAATCACTTTGTATTTCAGCTGTTTGTGTTCTGAGTTATTTATGCATCTCTGGTAGGACCGTGCAGTATTGTGTACTCTTGGAAGTTATTTTCTTTTCTTATAGTTGATTCCTGTATTGTCCTTTGATAAAAATGTTGTTTGTGAATTAGTCTGGTTTATTGCAGACAAATATCATTAAATAAATAAATAAATGTGTGTGTGTGTGTGTGTGTGTGTGTGTGTGTGTGCGTGTGCGTGTGTGTGTGTGGGTGTGAGTCAGTGTGGGTGGGTGTGAGTCAATGTGGGTGGGTGTGAGTCAATGTGGGTGGGTGAGTGGGAGTAAGAAAATAACTAAAATATTTTTTTTTTAAAGTAATTTCAAAAATAAAGCGAAAAAAAACAATTGTTGGAAACGTTATTTGGAAATAAAATTTTGTTTTGTAATTAATTTTGTAACAATTTTTAGGACACAGTGTATATTTCTTCCTGGAAAAAAAAGTATTTACAGCAGTGGTATTTACTTGCCCTTTTTTAAAAAGTTTTTTATGATGTCTTTTGCATTAGTGTGTCATTTCCCCCAAAAAATCGAAAATATTATCTTTATCTTTATCTATATCTAATATTATATTTTTATTCTTTTTTTTTTTTTTTTCCTGGGTAATTATTTTTTGGGAATCTAAAATGTTCCCTTTTCAACTGGTCATGTAAGATGTTCGTACAGTACTGTAAATATAGATAATTATACAAATATACATTGTGTCCTGCATGTTGTCATGTAATAATTATAAAAATGATTATTTTTTAAAATCTGCACCTGTTCCCAAAATACCCCATACACATTCACTACAATAATTCCATAAGAGATCGTGATGTAGGCTATTAAGCCACTGTTTAAAATGAGGACAGTAATAGACTAATGAGATTACTTCACCCGAGAGGTTAATATGTATATGCAACCTTGTTGTTGTGTTTGAGTTGAACAGCACTTCCACAGCTCTGCTCTTTTTAGATATGCGATCCTCAACACCTCGAACCTACAACAGAGGTGAAATTATCGCTCTTGTAGGTGAGTGCATGCATGTGAGAGAAAGACTGAGCGAATGAAAAGAGTGTGATCCAAAAATCCGTTAGCATACAAATAAACCAATTTATCACCTGGTCTTTTTTTTTTTTTTCCTTTTCTACAAGAATAAACACTAATTTTCCTGACGCTGACCCTGATAAATGGAGTGTCCCGCATGCTGCTTTGGTCATCGTGTGAATGCGGCGGGGCCGGGTTGGGCCGGGCGCCTAATAAACGGCTGGTGTCAAAAGTGTTGTCAGTCCATTCTTTGCTTGTTTGGGTTGGTATGGGTTGGAGAGTGTCTGGGTGCGCTCGCTGGCACCTTCGCTCCAGCTCCGCTCACCCTGAGCAGCCACTATTGATTTCTAGCCATGCTGCTCTTTGTCAAAAATCAGATATGGAGAGGCCCTCTGGACCTCTTCACCTTTTAAAAGCACATAGACTGTGTGTCTTATGAGGTGGGTGGAGAGGTGTGTGTGTGTGTGTGTGTGTGTGTGTGTGTGTGTGTGTGTGTGTGTGTGTGTGTGTATTGCGAGCAGGATGATGGTCTTTGTTAAAGGTGAACGGCAGTAACGGGTGGATGAGAGTAAATATGGCTGCTCAGGGCTGACAGTCTTACAGCACTTTATGATTCTGGCATCACTGGAGAAACACAGTTCATTACTTTGCTTCTGCAAGGACTTTCCCAGAGTGTAGGAAGGGCAAGTTCTGATGTGAATATCTCCCCATTTATATACTATGTCTAACGATTGTGTTACTTTGCGATGATTTAAAAGCACTTTTAGTGAGCGCAACCTTTCTAATCATTCACAGATTTACTATTTCACTAATAGAATAGGACCGGTTTCCCAGAGAGAATTATAGCACAAAGATGGAAACTCTGTCTAACTGTTAAGATGACCTTATCATTATGAAGGCTTTGAGAAATGGATTCTGGCCAGCAGACACTTGCTGAAAAGAAAAGAAAAGAGAAGAGGTGGAAGTTGTGTAGATGTGTGTGTTTGTCTGGATCAATCTGCGTACTGAGAATATCTTCTGCGCAGCTACAAAGGACAGCGTGTCCACATTGTAAGGTACATAGCACAGAGCTAGAGTGCAAGAAAAAAGGAGGGAATCCAGTGTCCAAAGCTGTAGCACCTCTCTCTTTCTCCTGACACAGAGAAAATATTATGCAGCCACTCGCGCCCATTGAATCGGCGTGATTCATTGCCCAATTTGAAACTGCCAAGCTGCTAAATTGCATCAGGTCTGCCAAAATTCATTCCAGGACTACGGAGGAGATATGAAAAATTAAATGTCATCTCGGTACAGTGGAAAACTTTTACCTCTACTCTCGCGACACGCCGAATATGCCGCATTCCGTAATGATCGATGGCGACGCGAGACTACACTTAACCTACTTAGTGATGTCATGTAGCCCGCAGGGGTGTTTACTTTTGGAAAATAGCAGGAAGACATAAACTTTATCAGGCGGCTGACACGGCTGCATTCTTCTCTCCTCTCGCCAACCCTCTCTCTGAATGAAGTGACTTTTTATGTTGATTTGCAGACTGTATTTTTTTTTTTTCTGCTGCACTCATCAGTGGGTGGTAGGAGTGCATTATGTACTACAGTCTGAAATGCAGAAGAATTGATTTGGGAGGAATAAAGACCTAGAAGTTCTTAGAAATCTGTCTTTCTCTAAGGGATACATGTGAGCCACACTACATTATGTGTGTGTGCATGTGTGTGTGTGTGTGTGTGTGTGTGTGTGTGTGTGTATGTGTTTATAAGAGCAAGAAAGAGAGAGAGAGAAAGAGAGAGAGAGAGAGAGAGAGAGAGAGAGAGAGAGAGAGAGAGAGAGAGAGAGAGAGAGAGAGAGAGAGAGACTGCGGATGTTTGAAGTTGGACGCGACTTAATCAAAAGGCTTTAGCACAGGAAATGGAGAAGGGTGTAGGAGCCATGAGAAAGTGTGCTGTAAACGAGCAGCTCAGCACCACCGAGCCGTCGAGGACAGAAGAAGGGGGAAAAAAAAAACACAGAGGGATGGCAACTGAACAGAGAAAGAGAGAGAAGTAGAAAAGCGGAGCGTTCTGCATAAGTGTGGCGTCCGGCTTGGTAATTTTTCTCTGGGGCTTTGTGTTGCACTGACAGCTTCATTTGTTTAAAAAGGCCCCTGCTCCCTCCGTTCCTTTCCTCCTCTGATTATGATAGCACTCTTTGGTGCATTATTATAGTGGAGCGAGGAAAGAAATAAATATTAAAGGGGGCGATATTTGGGAATAAGTGGCTTGAATATGTCTGCGTGACGCATGTTCACAAGGGGGTTCTGTCCGCCTTGTACATGCTCACTGCTCACTCAAACTGCTCACACACACTCACACATACACACATTTCAATACGTCCAGAACTGTTTGGAAACTTACTATGCATCTGAATTCCTGTAAGAATTCAATGAAGGGTTGCTTATGCTTTTAAAATGGAGGATAATAATAATGAATGACTTCTCAGTAATAATTACACTCCAGATTTACACACATCAGCTGCCAATTATATTACTTACTGTACAGTAATAAACACACACACACACACAGATTCAAATAGAATAAATTCTGTGCACTAAAGGTATCCGGCAGAATAGATTTGCAGCGCTCTCTCCCTCGTCTTCTTGCTGCGAGGCAGCGATATTTATTATTAGGAATATCATTTGTATTAATCATCAGGATAAATGACTGGTTTGGCTATCTGAATGCCTCATTTAGGGAAACTTCGCTCCCGTGTCATTGTTATAAATTACTGCCAAGGCTTTGTTTCACCTGAGGCTGCCTCATCCACTCCTTCACATGTGTATATATTTTTTAGTTGGCCTGTCCACAACATGTACATCCTTTCAGCCCTAAAATGCACTTTGAGGGCAATCAGTGTGTCAGTTTCACGACAGAACGGCCTCATGGGAAGATGGAAATGCTCATACACTATGCATAGTGTATACATACTGTACATACATACATACATACATAAATACGTACATACATACATACATGCAAAGTATAAGCAAAAGATCTGAGGATGAATTTAATGGGTGTACATATTTATTTATCTGCTCATTTGTATATTTATTTATTTATTTATTCATTCTGCAGATGTATGTTTTTTTTTTTTTCACTCCGTGTCTGTGATTAAATTATTCAGTGCTACAAACTACAATCTTGCTTTATTAAAAATTATTAAAAAACTCTCAGTGGGATGTGCAGATGTAAAAGAATTTATTGCCCTGCTTGTTTTTTTCCCCCCTCGTGCTCATTTGCATCATTGATTTTGTCGGAGTTCAGCGAGCATCATTACTTGTCTTTCTTCACCACTCCCCCTGTTTTTTTTTTTTTTTTGAAGGGGGCATCACGACATCGTGTCCCATTTGATTAATGACGGGCAGGGGCTGATTTTATTTACATGCGTTTATGACTTTTATCGGCTCCGTAAGATGGGGCCCGGCATAAAATTAGGAAAGGGGCTGCTTTCACTAGTTCATATTAAACAAGGCGCTTTCATAATGACAGGCACACTGGAGGATGAACATCTCATTCGCTTTGTTATTCGTCACTCTCAGGCTCACAAAACCAATTACTCAACTGCGGCGTTTAGCCCTGGGATAACCGAGCTTTTGTTCATCCCCGAACGTAATTCTGTTTCGCTGTTACAAAATAAAGATGAGTCGAGAGAGTGACTCGCAGCATGAGCGCAAGAGTGAAACTTGAGATTGTGTGCGCAGAAGAAGGTAAAACGAGAGGCTGAGGAGGTTTAAATAAAAAAAAACAAAAAACAACAACAACAACAAAAATGTTTCAAACCCTCATCTGGTGTGTGACTTTAAAAAAAAGTCTCCATACATTAAATATACATTTGAAATTTACACTTCAAAGTTCTACCCATTATAAGAGTCATTAGTTATACTTGTTATATGTGTTTGCTCTGGCTGCACTATGAATGATTTAACAGTAAACTAAATTCAGTTTTCGTTCAAAGCAGCATCTCCGCTGAGAGAGAGAGAGAGAGAGAGAGAGAGAGAGAGAGAGAGAAGCAGCCCTTTTTCACTGTTGAATCCTGAGCAATGACTGGCTACTTTAACAATTAAAATCCGGGGCAAAGACACAGCGGCTTCGTTTGGCCGAGAGACTGCACCATTCATCATCCGAGCTGCCATAAAATAGCACGAGATGGATTCTTTGATTTTAGCTTTGGAAGAACATAAATCAAAATCTAAACCATGGCCTGTCAGGGCCATCACCAGAATTATCCATTTGAGAGAGAGTAGGGGAGGGAAAAAGTGAACGAAGGACTGAGAGAAGACAATGAGACTCCTCTTAGTCCATATCAGTACTTCTCTTTTTCCTCTCTCTGTCTCTCTCTGTCTCTCTCTCTCTCTCTCTCTCTCTCTCTCTCTCTGTCTGTCTCTCACACATCATATACTGTATTAGGTGACCTTATCAATGCTGCTCGGCATTTGATTGTCTTATATATGACCTAAAAAATTCACTGTATCACAATTGCATTGAAACTCAGGAAAAAAGGGAAAAAATGGTGATATGTTGAGTTGTAGAAATGAATGAATGGAGGAGTATAGTAAAACTCCCTCGCACAGGGCGCCGCCAGCTTGTGTGAGAGACTGCAGAGAGTCGGATTAGGCTTTCAGAAAGCACATTTTAGCCCTCTTTTATTCCTGTCTGCCAAGGTGAGGAGTGTGGCCCACACTGCACACACACACACACACACACACACACACACACGCACATGCGCACACACACACACAGAACAAACACACAGCACGTTCACACACACACAGACACACACACAGAGTCTCACTCTTGCACACATACACAAACCACAGCTCTACTCCCACGAGGCCTCCTGTAGGGCACAGCCAGTCGGGCTAGTAGAAGACCTAATTTGAGTTTAGAGGAAAGGAAAAAAGGGAAAAAAGGAAAGTGAGGAGAAATAGTGTCAAAGAGAAAGCAGCAGAGGCAGATGGAGAGAGAGAGCCTCAAGTCCCCAGTATCAGCCCTTCTCACTGAGGCTTAAGAGAGAAAATCAGCAAATGGAGAGCCTTGGATCTTTCCTTAACAGCTTGCACCTTCTGTTATCCGCCTGAAACCAGCACAGGATGAATGGGATTTTTATAGCACACTGTTACACACAGACATACCTGTTTAAACACCGAATCATGACAGATTAATGTTCTGATGCCAAAAATATTCTAGGTCAGTTCTTTTCTTTTCTTGAGAATTTAAATGAGCGAATGTGAATTAAGTTGTAAGAAAAGGTACAAAGTTTAACCCCACCTTTATAACTAACTTTAACCTTTGTAACATTCGCATGAATGAATTTGGAGATGAATGAATGATTGAATGACGGAATTCATCAAGCTTTCATATGAATATAGACATATGAATTGTCACTCGTACAAATATTTCACGCAACCAGATGTCCAGGTCCAGGTGATTTTATTACATACGCAACAAGAGTTTTATCACCATCATAAATTTATATCCTTGTTTACTGAGTACAGAAGGCGAGCCGTGGCCATTTGCTTGCTTTTTAAACGTTTGTGGATCTGTGTGGGAAGAGAAAATGGAGGACAGCTGTCAATGCTGCGACATTTGTCTCTGTCATCCCATACTACCCCTCCACTCCTCCACCCCCCTCCTCTTTTCTCTCCTCTCAGCTTACAGAGGAACAGTGGCGTTGACTGGCTCACATACCATCTAAAACTGATAATACCACTGTCGAGGCCACTTAGGCACAGATTCAATCAAAAATAAAGCAAAGCATAAAGTGACCTATTTTAATTCCCTCGGCTCCCCGGCGACATTCAATTACATCTTCCCAAAGCACGTTTTTCATGTGCTCCAATTAAAGTCTTATTTAATGTTTAAAGCATATTACTTTTCTTTATTACGCCAGCGTGTATTGAAGTCAGCAAAGGTACAAGCCTCTTCTTTTTTGTTTTGCCTTTTATTGCTGGAGTGCTGTAAGTGAGTTACAGAGATGGAGTGAGAGAAAGAAAGGGACACAGGGCAAGAGTTCGCAGGAATGCAAGAGAGAAGGGAATAGCAAAAAGCAAGAATGCAAGAAAATATTGAATGATTGAATGAAAAAAGGTGACTATCATTACAATATGACAAGGACAAATAAATGATCTTTAATTTCATTTACTGAATATGATTTATACCAGTGCTGGTAGAACTGGTCAGAAGGTTGCTTGCTTGTGATTGGTCAGAAGGTGTCAGTTGAAAATCACAGGTTTACAGTGTATTAATATGCTAGTTCTTTAAAATGTTATTGTTTCTATAGTTGCATAGTTATATTGTTTCTGTTGCTATATGTTGATTGATAACTTACAAGGGGAAAAAGTGTGTAATTATTGATGAAGTTTTTTGTGAGGAGATTAAGCATTGTTTGAAGGAGTCTCCAGTGTCAGCACTTTTTTGCGACAGAAGCACAACTGTAACGTTACGTTTTCTGACACAGGAAAGTCTTCAGGATAGAGGGCGTTCAGGATTCTTGATAAAATGCCAAGCCACATTTTTTGTCTGATTAACATCAAGAGAGAGAAAAAGAGAAGCTGGAAAGGGAACAATTGTTTGTAGCTGCTATAACAGGAACTAACTTGTTTTGTGGATAGTCCACATCATTAAATGCAAATACATACACATATACAGTACTGTGCACAAGTTTTAGGCACATGCAAAGAAATGATGTTGAACAAAGATGCCTTCAAAATAATGAAAATAAATGTTTCTACATAAAAAGAAATACTGTAAAGAGCAGTAAACAGTAGTAAATGAAACAAATTCAAAATTTGGCGTGACAAAAAAATAAAAAATAAAAATAAAAATCGTCTCCGGTACAATCTGTGCAGTTTTATAAGGAAATGAGCCGGTAAGTTTTATTGAGCATCTTGCAGAACCAGGCACAGTTCTTCAGGAGACTTTGACTTTCGCACTTCTTATTTTTGCAGCAAAACCCAGCAGCCTTCATTGTGTTTACTGTCTGAAAAGTGTAATATGCTGCTTTCTTTAATGACATACAAACATTTTTCTGTAAAATTTAATTTTGTGCTAGAAAACTAATGTTTGGGAATCTAAAATGTTTTTTGTACTGACTTGATAATGTAGAAGTCATAAAATAAAAAATCTATAACAAAGTTTGTACTAAAAAAAATAGGGTGCTTAAGACTTTTGCACAGTACTGTAAAATATATACAAAGTATGAAATGTTGATTAATAAATAAAAAATCAGAATCATTGGTTAATTTATGTGGTATAAGAGGGATAAAACACAACTGTACAAGACTGTTTGAGAAACATGTGCTCTCTCTGTGGCTGGTATGAACCTGATATATTGCAGATTTAGTTTTTCATTAAAAACACCTTTAGTCTTTTGTCCCATTTTTCTGAACTCCATTTGGTGTAATCAGAAGAAAGCGACTCACGCTGCTCATATTTCTTAATGTTTGAATCTGCTTTCAAGCAACACAGCTTTTCTTGGGGATATTAATGATATCGTGTTGCATGTGGAGTAACAAAGCACAGAACTATCTGAAAGGGAAAACAAAACAACAACAACAGCAAAAACCAGCCTCACTTCATCTGTCATCCTGTAGTTCCACAAAGATTTATCAGTTTCCTCGCATACCAATTTTCGTTCCAAATTTCATTAGACAAATAGCAAATGAATATACTTGTACACTTATGCCAAGATGACATTGCGGCAGTATCAGAAGCTCTTGTTGTAGCGTTAGTTGTCTGTAGATGTAAAGGTGACCAGCGCCCAACCTTAACACAGCTACTCTATGAACACAAAGTCACTTCATTGGGCCTGTGAAATGGGCTCTTCATTAGCCCATTGATCAAACTGTGCCATCCTGTCACCAAGCTACAGCTGGCCAGTGAACCAGCACACACACACACACACACACACACACACACACACACACACACACACACACACACACCCACACACACACACACACACACACACACACACACAAAAACGGACACACACACAGAAACACAGACAAACACCTTCCATCCCACACAGTGGCAGTGAGGATTCTGGTAAGTGGGGTCAAAGGTCCTGTGTAGTAATCCATCTAAGCAGTGTGACAGCGGCAGCTAATAAATCACTCATTCATCGTTTAATCCATCGCCTGTCTCCAGCCCTGCCTGGAAAACAATGCACGCCCAGCCATCCCTCTCCACACACCTTTCCTAACATAATCAGCCCAGGACCCAGCGGACAAGTCCAGAACAATGGAAGCCCTGAGAGCATCTTTAATTTTGTACCATAAGCAATGTGAAGGTTAATAATATTCATGCAAAGGACCTGCAATTGAAGGACAAATCCCTGTATTGTATCTAAAGGTAGTTTTAAACTGTACAAACTATTTTAAGATTAGTACTTGTCATACTGTACAACATGATGATCCCAGTAAAATCTTCAAATTTGATAAAAGACTGTGCAATAACATGTTTTCTGTAAACCAGTGCCGTCATTCAATTGGTGACGTTTAGATGAGTGTCATAGCAGCATTCTCACTCTGAGATTGTAATCTCAGAAATTTGTTGTCACAATGGTCACAATGGCACTAAGTTGCCAGTGAACATGTCAGATTATGCTTTCTAAGATCTCAACTCACAACCAAATAATCCATTTACAATGTGTGAACTGTGTCTGTGACAGCAAACTTGGTCCAGATTAAGTTAACACTTTCTGCACTGACCTCTATGGACTAATTAATTAATATTCAAAAAGGAAATGGTTTACAAATGATCCCAGAGAATAAAACATGCCTTATTTAGGCAGCACTGAGTCTGAAAAGAAATGACTATCAGTTCTGAAGAGACTTTTGAAGAACGCTTCTTGTCTACAACTTCTTAATTTGTTCTCCTTTCCTTTCCTGTCTAGGCCCAGTCCACACTGAGTCATTCTCTCTTCGTCCTGAATTCTACTTGCTTTCCGATGCGTAGCGCCTCACCTGACAAAGAAAGGAGTGCAAGGCATGGATAGGGTGCGAAAGAGAAGAGGCAGAGAAGGGCCAGTGGTTGATCTTACAGTTTAATTACCTGCCTGCCTTGTAAGTGCTCCAGCAAGGAACTACATCGCCGGCTACAAGAGACAGCTACGCCATTCCAAATAATTAAATACTGACCCATTAAAGTGGGAACATGAGAATGGGCTTCCTCCTCACACTCTCCACACCTCCTCCTCCTCGTCCTCTCCTTGTCTTCACTCCATCGCCTCCATCTCTTCTTCAATCTCCCTCTTTCCGTTCCTATACTAACTTTGTTTAGCAGGTCTAGGACGGACGTTGTAATTGTTTGTCTTGAACAGCGCACTTGGATTGAAGGTACCAGGGTTAAAATCCCCCATCGAAGGGGGTCCAAAGTAATAAAACTAGCGATTAGGTATTCCCATGGATGTGTCCTTCCAAGGGGAAAAGGGGGGGGGAGGTAGTGGCAGCTCATTACGGCACCGCACTTGGCTGCTTTTATCGGTAATTGGACTATATAGGCCTTCATTATAATTTACTTTCTCCCTCTCCCCCCGTGCTGTGAGTCCCCCAAACTGATAATGCAGACAAGCAGAACTGAGTGGGGCTGTTAGTGGCCGTAGAAACTGACACCAGTTAATGCCTAATTATAACAACTAAATTAAAGAAGCGACGACGAGAATGGCTGGGATAATACCAGCACTTCAAGAGCATCAAGCACCTTCACCCCGGCAAACACTCTCAGACAAGATTAAAAAAAAGAGCAAGATACACATTGGAGAGTGCTGTTTATTTTTCAAATGTACCTGAGCATTATTGAGGCAAAGCATAAATCGTGGAAAAGTTATTTAATCTCTATTTTTAAAGACATCTTTTTTTCATCTTTTTATTTTTTTCAGGTGCATGTATGAAATTGCAATCCAATAGCTAAGGTCAATAATGTAAGCATAACTTCAAGGAAATTGGCTAATTACACTGGCTGAATGCAGTGGCTCAATGTTGAAAAAGAAAGCAAAATAATTCCTGTAGCGTAAGTAACAATGCAGTGCGACTTGAATTAACTTTCAATAAAGAGGTGACTGCCTTGCTCTGGTTTAACTGTCCCTAGATATATCATTATTTTACAGTATTGACTTTTAGGTTTGACTTTTCTATTATTTAAATAATGTACAGACTGTTATTTGCCATTAAGAATAGCAACAATTAACTTGTAGTATATATACTACAAGATATATTCTGTATAATAGATATATATATATATATATATATATATATATATATATATATATATATATATATATATATATATATATATATATATTTTAAGATTTTGCATTTAGCTCTTAAACATGTAATATTATGTCACATGATACCACTTAAATGTTTTATAGTAATTCAATATTATTTATAATAATGCACTAATCACACTGACTGAGTCTATATTAGTTGCCATTAAGAAATAGCAACAATTTATTGGGGGGAAAAACAGGTAAAAATGTATATATTTAATACAGACAACAGAATATATTCCATACAAATATTTCTAAAAATTGCTAAAATTGACTGTCATAATTTTTTTAAATATTTGTCATTTTAATTTACTTAAAAAAGCAGATGTTTTTAGGTTTATATTATGCATGTATGAAAGAAATAATTATATTAAAACAAACAAATAAATAAAGAGTCTGACACACTCTTCTTCACCCAATCCTCTGCCCATTGGATATGTGGCACATAGCCTCGTGTTGCACACTGACACTGCTCTGGCACTTCAGTGGACTAATCTGACATGCCGAGGGATGGCATGACTGGCACAGAGAAGCAACAGAACTGACACAGGACCATAGACTTGACTGCTTAGAGTCACTCTCAGGGTTTCTCCTGTCACTCAGTCACCCTAAGCAGCCACCTGACTGACGGACAAGCTGGGGCCTTTGATGATGATGATGATCATGATGATGATGATGATGATGATGATGAGGTTGATGATGGTGGTGTTGGTGGAGGAGAATTTTGGAGGAGTGTTGACTTCCAGAGGACTGATTGTGATAATGCTCCAGCAGGGGTGAGCGTGCAGCGCGAGGACGACACGGCTGATCCGGCTTAGGACTCGTGCATGTGTCAACGTGCCAACAGCGACCGTGCCAGAGTGGCAGGGGAACAGGACCTGAAGAGGCAGTGACACAAAGCTGTGGATTTACATAGAAGAGCTAAACATCACATACACTTAGAGTCTTGTCTGTGATCCAGCTGCCCAGAGAGAGAGCGGGGGAGAGGGAGAGAGAGAGAGAGAGAGAGAGAGAGAGAGAGAGAGAGAGAGAGAGAGAGAGAGAGAGAGAGAGAGAGAGAGAGCTTTGATGGTGCCCTGTAATACTCACTGTGGGTTAAGTGTTACAACATCATGAAGGAGAAATTCTCCGGAGCCTGGCTCAATGTCATGGCCTGCTTCTGATCACCAGCACCCTGTCAAAAAGCAAAAGACCATGTTCTCAGCGTTTATAGTAGACATTTATAATGCTCTGAGTAAACATGTCGCACATTTTGGACACTTTGGATCAGAGAAATGAGACTTAGAAATGGACATTAAGAAGAGAATTATTGATAAGGATGAAGAACAGTGACACTCCCTTTCATTCAATCCATTCTCTGAACACTGAACTAGAGATCGAAATGTGTGTGTGTGTTTGCAAGTGTGTGTCCATTTGCTATGGTCCAGCTCCTTTTGGTGATGTCCCATCACCCCAATCAGACCCTGATAGCCCAATGAACAAGACTAATAAAGCACTCTCTACATTCTTTCCTCTCTTTCCTCTTCCTCCATCCGTCTTTCTGAATAACCTCTCTAACCTGGCAGAATGCACACCTTGAGCTTATTCAGCAAAAGTCAAATGCCACCGCCTCGCTCCCACCTCAGGACTCAGTCTTCTGCATCTGTGAACATGCACTCACATTTACGCCCTGGAATGGGATTGTGCTTCTGCGTATCCTTCACTCCCAACCACAGACGGGTAATTGAAAACGAAGAGAGACAACTTTGAATAGACATGCTATGCAGAATGCTAGATGTTTTTTTTTTAGGTTGGACATCCAGCATGATTTTGTGGAAATAAATGTAGAACGCCTGCGAGCTTGGTCCCTGCTTAACCATATTTGATTTACATCAATTAGGCCTCTCGCATAAGGTGGCGTAGCATGGACCGAGGTAATAACCCAGAAATAACCTCATTAAAAAGACAGCATATCGGTCTGAGCAGAATGAACTCATGGTTGAAAAATTAGTGACCTGGAAAGTGGCAGGAGGAGTTAATGATGCTACGTCGAGGAGAGCGCCATATCATTTCCACCAGCACAAAAAGAGGACTAGGAAATTCAAACGCTTCACGTATTGTTTCATTATTCGCCCCTTTCCTTCTCTGCCTCTCATAATGGGGTCTGGTGTGTTATTGTTTGTGGGTCTAATTAGAGACATTAAAGAAAGGGAAAACATAAACCGCCGTTAATGATTCAATGAGTCATATCCTAGTCGCGGTCGCTTTGCTTTATTTGGCTGTTAATATACATTCACCTGCTAATGCATCTGTGGGCCTGCAGCATATGCCTCTTCAGTGAAGCAGATGTTGCAGTTATTTATCTGTTTGCTCTTTCTTCTTGTTGTAAAAGTCTGCAAGAAACATTGCTACAGCCTCTGGAATATTCCTCTCATCGACACAGATATTTCAACATGATGGAACAAACGTAAACAGACGCAAGCCGCTTTAAAGCAAAATGATGCCTGCACTAACAAGCAGCTTCCAGATCGGTCCTTGGCCTGCGTTCATGGATGTAGAGTAATGAGTGCGCAGAGACTTTGGACTCAAATCAATAGACATATATCCCCCCCCGCCCCCCCAACACACCCACACACCCCCGAACCCCTCACCTCATCTACATCGGTGACTCCATAGCCTCCTTTCACTTCTCTACAAAAATCTCTCGGACATGCGGCGCAATTAAGAGCTAAAACCCACCAATGTTAACAAGTAATCACTGCTTTGATTTCTCACATTATTACAAGTTTGGGCACTTTGATATGCAGCGCTGCCTTGATGAGTCTTATAAATATATTAAAATAAGTTTAATTAGCAATTCAAATCCAAGGGTGGAGTAAGTTTAAAAAAAGAATATATGATAAGATCGCAACATAACTGGAGAGACAAATTAGCAGGTTTTGATGAACAAAAGGAAAATGCCCGTGATCAGACTCATGCTTTAGCCTTGCTCCTCTCTGCTTTACCTTTCATCTTATTTTAAGGCCATGGAAATCAAATGTGCTCCTTTTTGATTTCTTCATTTCTCAGAGAGAAAATATTCTGCCTAATTATTCATTCCTCATGCAATTTTAATGGGCCCTGAGCCCTCTTTGGAAGAAGGGCATGAAGTACATGTGTCAGTATGTGCACTTAAAATATGAAAAGTTGCCAAGATGAAATGGCTCTGGAGGGTGTCACTGATGTGCGCTTTAACCTATTTACTTCACTTTGCTCAGTTGATTTGCCCATGAAGTCTACAACACATCTTCAGGGACAGAAGATTCATACCGAGTGTGAGATCTTCAAAAATGTTCTTACTTATCTTTTTAATTAAACTTTTTTTTTGCGTACTTTATATACTCCTCATACAGGGGTGTAACACAATGCTACATCTTTATCTGTGTATTATATTTAATGAGCTGAACTGTTTTATTTCCCACTTGGACAGGTATTATTTTGGTTTCCTGCCTGCAACATCTTCTAACAAACTGAAACAAACTCATAGCTTAATATAAAACCACCACGACATGGACCAGGCAGTTACAAAGCATGAATGAGCGACCACTGTAAATGCATTGCTGTGTATGTATCGTTCATGCTGAAGTTAATGAATGTGGTCTTTCTTTGTCCCCCAAGCTTCATATCTGACTTGTCGCACACATGTAAAGTAAAAATCTCCTGCTTGTGTGAAAACCTATGCTTGCATGAAAAAAACAAAAAAAACAAAAACAGAAACAATAAAAAAGTATGTTTCCTATTTATATGAGTATTTGTATCTGTTTAGAGCACATTATCTGTTCATGAATAATGAATAATGTGTTCATATCCGGTTAAATCCCTATCCTCATACCTGCCTATGTTTTCAGGCCACAGTCTTTATTAGACGAAGCAACTGAAATGTCACATTGTTATTTTTTTTTAAATGGGTGCAAAAATATCTGGGCATTAATATTTTTTTAAAACGCTGCAATATATATTTTGAGTCGCTTTTATTCATTTGCTGTCCCTTTTGTGTTGTGCGCTGTCTTGTTATAGCAGTGATGTGTTTTGGGGTCATTAATGAGGAGTCTTAAGACTAATGGATCACTCTGGAGATGCAGGGAAGAGGGACATGTCTGACATGTCTGTAGCACTGTGACAAGCAGAGCAACCTTTTCAAAGCTAAGTGCTACCCATTGACTCATTAAAATCCCAGTAATTACATACATTCCAACTGTGTCTTCGCACCTTTAATTGGCTATTACAAACTGCTGCACTCATTTGTGGCTGTCCATATTCTCCTGTTGTCAGCAGAATGCATTTGCGCGTGTATGTTTGTCTTCCATAAATGAGGAAAAAATAGACATACAGTCTAATTTTTTTGCATATACATCTGCTTAGTGTTTGACTAACAATACGTTATATTGTGCAAGATGTCTCCTAATAAAAGTGCAGTAAGAAGAAAGGAGGGAACCATCCTATTTAGTTTGAGCAGTGGTGTGTCTCTGTCTTCATAATGACTTCGTAAAACATTTCAAGGCAGAAAAGTATCTCTGACTGCACATTCTGGAGAATATGAAAGCAAATCAAACTTCAGTGCGTGTATCCTGAACTTTGCACAGCTACAGTACCTCCTTATAGCACAGCTATATTCACATTAGCAAGCGACAAGTCCCTCATGTCATGCCTCTTGTGTTACTGTTGTCTGGTTTTTTTTTAGTTCTGATGTATAACCTAAAGGCCACTATTTGATTTATACACACTATTTTTCTTTAAAACTGTATTTCAATTTGATTTACTTGTTACATGTTAGGCTTTGTATTAGCTTTGTTGGCTGATTAGCAAATCAGACTAACCGTACAAGCTACATACACTCACCAGAATCACCAAACAACTCTGGTACTTCATCTATACATCCATTTTCTGTACCACTTATCCTACACAGGGTCACAGGGAGCCTGAAGCCTATCCCAGGGGACTCCGGGCACAAGGCAGGGGACACCCAGGATGGGGTGCCAACCCATCAGAGGGCACAATCACACTATGGACAATTTAGAGATGCCAATCAGCCTCTTTGGACTGGGGGAGAAAAGCAGATTACCAAGAAAAAAAACCCTGAAGCACTGGGAGAACATGCAAACTCTGTGCACACAGGACAGAGGCAGAAATCGAATCCCCTACCTCGGGGGTGCAAGGCAAGCGTGCTAACCACTAAACCACCGTGCCCTCTGTTACTTCCTTCCAAGCTTTATTTTTCTTCATAATGTCTTTATACTTTCTTATTAAGAGGTTATACTGTATAATGAAATCATGGTTACAAGCTACAGTGCTGTGAAAAAGTATTTGCCCCATCCTGATTTATTCTGTTTTTGTGTATATCTCATTCTAAATTGTTTTAGAAAGTAAAACAAAATCTAAGATAAAACAAAGGCAACCCGAGTAAACACAAAATACAGTTTTTAAATGATAATGTTATTTATTGAAGCAAAAAAGTTATCCAATACCAACTGGGCCTGTGTGAAAATGTATTAGCCCCCATAGTTACTAATTCCCCAAATCTATGAAACTGCATTCATAATGGGGTTCAGCTGGACTAGACACAACCAGGCCTGATTACTGCAAACCCTGTTCAATCAAAATCAACACTTAAATAGAACTTTTTCAACAGCATGAAGTTAAAAGGTCTTACCCAGTAACACACTATGCCAAAATTGAAACAAATTCCAGAAATGATGAGAAAGAAGGTGATTGAAATACATCAGTCAGGGTTACAAAGCTATTTCAAAGGCTCTGGGACTCCAAAGAACCACAGTGAGAGCCATTATCTCCAAATGGAAAAACTCAGCACAGTAGTGAACCTTCCCAGAAGAGCACAGCAACTCACAAAAGAGCCAAAGACAACACCAAAGGACCTACAGGCCTCTCTTGCATCAATACAGGTCACTGTTCATGACTCCACTATCAGAAAAACACTGGGCAAAAATGGCATCCATGGAAGAGTGGTGAGGTGAAAACCACTGCTAACCCAGAACAACATTAAGGCTCATCTGAATTTTGCCAAAACACACAATCCTCAAACCTTTTGGGATAATGTTCTGTCGATTGATGAGTCAAAAGTGGAACTGTTTGGAAGACTGCGGTCCCGTTAGATCTGGCGTAAACCAAACACAGAATTCCACAAAAAGAACATCATGCCTACTGTCAAGCATGGTGGTTGTAGTGTGATGGTGTGGGGATGCTTTGCTGCTTCAGGGCCTGGGCAACTTGCAATAATTTAGGGAAACATGAATTCTGCTCTCTACCGGAAAATCCTAAAGGAGAATGTCCGGTCTTCAGTCCGTAAATTGAAACTCAAGCGCAACTGGATTATGCAGCTAGACAATGATCCAAAGCATAGGAGTAAGTCCTAGTCCTAGAAGAAAGAGAAAGACTGATCTCCAGTTATCAGAAGCGTTTGGTTTCAGTTATTGCTGTAAAGGTGGCACAACCAGATTTTAAGTTTAAGGGGGCAATTAGTTTTTCACATGGATGATAGGTGTTGGATAACTTTTTTTTTTGCTTCAATAAAATAAATAAATAAATAAATAAAACTTGTATTGTGCGTTTATTCAGGTTGCCTTTGTTTTATGTTGTATTTCATTTGAAGATCTAAATCTATTTATTACGAGATTGTTACGTGTCAGAGTGTTTGCATTTGTCTGCTCCCTCTCTGCTCCTGTTTTTCCACTGTTTGTTTGCCCTTCTGTCTCTAGCTGTCTTTTCATAGGTGGAGCCCTGTGGCAATCACCATTAAATGGTTCACAAGACCTGACCAATGGAAGGCAGGAGCCCGGCCAAAAGAGGCGGAGCTGTCCATTTAAAAGCAGCACATTGAAGCCCTTGTGTTAGCCTGTTAGCTCACTGTTAGCATGTTGTTTTTGATTGTTGGCTTGTTTGTTGCTTTGTTTCCCTGCTACCCTCATACTCTCTCTCCGTCCATGTTCTCTCTCTCGGGTGAGACTAGTTCCCCTTTTGTCCTTGTTTTGTGGTTGTCCTGTGCCTGTCTGTAAATGCCAGTCCTGTTATATGTCATGAAATAAAGTGATAACCCTACCTCCACCCTCCTATCCTACTCATATCCACCATCACCATAATCCAATCAACCCGCAGTTTTAATTGTTATTGTTCTTACACTCACCCTAGACCTTACTTTCTGTGGGAATGTAACAGATATACACAAAAACAGAAGAAATCAGCATGGGGCAAATACTTTTTCACAGAATTGTATCTTCTATTTTTGCGAGTTAAACAATAAATATGAACCAGTTGCAGGTAGCAACTAAAGTTGTGAGCAGGGAACTTAAGAAACCTCAAACCGCACATGTAATAGGACTGGTCCAAGGAATCATTCAAGCCAGTTGTTTGGATTTGATGCTTTACTGTGTCATAATTCATTTGCATTGAATTGAGAAAATTGCTATTTAAATGTTGCTTGTTGTCACTTTGTTGCTTACTGCTGAAATGGTGGCACATTGAACGTACATAGAAAATGCTAAGAAATATGTGCAAAATGTGACATGCATCCTGGTATGTTATGAACGCTCCTAAGAGAACAACCTGTTTAAAGACCAGTTACAACAATCACAAAACGTAAACACACTGTTAGGTCAATACAACTTAATAATACAGTTCATGTGAAACACATTAAACAGTCCTGTCAGAGCTTATGTGATAGTGATATAGTGTGTGTGTGTGTGTGTGTGTGTGTGTGTGTGTGTGTGTGTGTGTGTGTGTATACGTCCTGGATAGTAGGAAGTATTGAAGGGCACTGTGATAGGCTCCACCCCACATGATATCAGTGCCAAAAACAGCCGTTGTAGTATGTGTCATCTGTCCCACACACACACACACATATACACACACACACATGCGCACACATACACATGCACACAAACACACACACACACACACACACACACACACACACTGCAGCCACGGTCAGTACTGACACAGAGCCAGCCAGTGCCAGCTGTGAGTTATTATCTAATCTGAAGCTTTGCCCAGGGTTACATTTGTCAATCTGCTCCAGACAATCCTGAGAGACCACGGCTTTCTGGGGAGGCTTACTGAGAAAATAAATAAATAAAAGAAAAACAGATTATGACAAAA
>CM042555.1:8982500-9222500 GCA_023630585.1 Cranoglanis bouderius
TCTTATCTCTGTGATTAAGTTTAAAAAGTTGGATTTCAGTATGGCTTGTTTTATAGTAATAATTTTTTACCCTAATAAGAGACCTGTCCCAAGTAAGGCTTCATGCACTGGGTAGAAATAATAATTAACTGCCAATTAAGCACCACTGCCCCTAAGTAAACTAAAAAAGGTCACTTTTGTCACGATGTGTGGAATGGAGAACACTTTTTTTTTCGCTCTTACTTTTGCATTTGTTTGGTCACAGTAATTAACATTCAGTTGAAGCGAAATATCATTTTTTAACTCCTTTTACAAGCACGAGACCAAACCAAACCAAGCAAGGGCTCAGCATATCATATCAGAACAGTAATTGCTATGTTTCCTATGTTTACTTCTAACTGGACGACATGTCCGGATTCTCAAAAGGAATCTAGATTAAAAACATTAGTCAGAAGGGGCTTGAAACTCATGAACACATGCTCACACCCTGGCCAAGTAGAATGCATTTGTGACATAATGATGTGTGACAGTGTGTGTGATGTTTTCTCTTCCTCTCATTAGCATGCACTCGAAGCAGCCAGACATTACCTGTTGATGGCAGGGCAGAGGCGCACACTGATGGACAGATTGATGGGCTAGCTGATGAATTCCTGGCAGGTGCTTTGTCAGAGGAGAAGCAATTTAAACCTCGGGGGAGAGGAGCCATTTGGAGTTCACACCAGCGCTCTAATGTGGAAAACAGTCAAATCTCAGCTCTCCCACTCATAATTAAACCGGTGCACAGCCGCTGAGCTTAACGAGGGCTGGAATGGGAACATGTGTCAGCCACTGAGAGTCCTCTTACCCATCGCCACGCATCAGGCTGGCTCTGATATAGAAAAATGTCCACCTGGGGGTCAATCTCCCTTTCACATGCAATGACTGATAGATCCAATACCCTTGGAATCAGATAAAACTTTGACGAATGGCTCAGCAGCACGCTGTTGGGAATCACTTCGCCTGGCGTCCGTGTCGGCCTGTCCCTCTCCCATCATGGCACCCACTGGCTTTGATCAATGGTTCCCAGCACCACCGCGTAGCGGGCCGCATGGCGTCACGATTAAAAGAGCTAGAGGATATTGCTTTCTCACCAATCGCTCGCAGAGAGAGAGAAAACTTCATAAAACTAGGATGACAGCACTTTCTCCTCTCGGCCCTCACACTCTCCCCTGTCTGCTGGCTGATCTGGATTGATCTGAGAGCTTTGGCTGATTGGAGAACAGAGCATCACAGATGAGAATGAGAAACATGAATTCCTAACAACGTCTCGTCGGCCGTGGATCTGTTTTTGAAAGAGGACACTCTGCTGTCAGCCAGTTCCAGTGCTCAGAAACTAAAGGTGCCTTCTGCTGCTCTATGTATATCAATAATATAACAACTGTCGCACATAAGACACATTTTCTGCAGCTGCTGTTCAAACATAACAGCCTAAAAAAAAAAAAAAGCTGTAACAACAAAGCTCAACATTGTAGAACTGCTTGACAGCAGAGAAAACAGCTTTCTTATTTTATTTATTTTTTTTATTCCCATGAAACCCCGCTGTGTAATACAATAGTGTCAAGTCTAAGTCCACTGCCATAAACTGGTTTAATCAAATGCAATTTATTTTCGTATATTTCTGTGAATGCATTGTTTAATTCATTTTTGTATGTGTTTTTAGAAACCGGGAACGATCTGAATATTTTGTTCACCTCTTTCAGTAAGTAATAATAATAATAAAAATCTTTAAAAAGCTTGTTTCCCCTTGTTTGAGGAAAATAATAATTACTATTATTGCCAATCAGAAACACGACTGATTGAATTGTTCACTGGGCATTGTCATTGATATTTCATATTTGTACTAAATTCTTAAAAGAGCTAAATGAGCTAAAATTGGGATTTAAATATATTCTTTTCATGGAGGTGTAATTAAGTAAAATAACAAGTATTCATTTTCAGTAATACTCGAGTAAAGTACAAGTAACGAAGTACAAATCCATCAATACTTTCCATCTCTTAGGCATTTCCATATCAGAACCATTCAGGAAGATTTACACTTAAGTCTTATTAATGAGAAACATGGTAGGTGAGTGCAGTGAGTGTAACAACTTTATAGTGGACCTCATCGATATTAAGAGGACTCATTACTTTTTTTATGAATAATATAATAGGTATGTAGCATACCGTAACAGCTATTACTCCTCTTTCTTGTTATATCAGCAGCCCAAAAGCTGTTCATCCCAGTTAGTGACCATTTTTTTTACTGGTAGGATGAACAGGAAATCAAAGACAATGACTAGAAGTCAGAAACACACAGCAACTGAAACTGAGTACCAAATAGAATTCAGCATATATGTCCTTCACATCAGTTCATTTGTAAACTGTACTAATAAACAGTATGAATAACTGACTTTCCTGAGGGAGATACAGACACAGTCTTTTGTAGCTTTTGTTTGCTCCCACCATCTTCCATCAGTCCCATCCCCAGGACTCCCGGCATGAGCCCAATAAATCAGCACCATGGCTCCCCCCACAGTGATAAATTGATCTGGCGATTAGTGTGATATATAGTGCAAAATGTAAATAATAACAAGTGCTGCTAATTGGTACGCTACCTGGCAACAAATCAGTAATGCTGCATACTTGATATGGAAGGGGGCCTTTGTGCTTTCTACATCCCAATCATTAAGAAATGGTGTCACTGCACCCCCCACCCCAACAACCCCACCCCAATTCTTTTGTCTAATGCTTTTTCTTCTCTTACTGTTCTGTGCCAGTTCTTTGTGTATTTGTCATATCCTCATAGCTATTGTTTGTTTAAGGTCATGTCTGAAACCAACTGCTGTTAATCATACTATCCATTAGCATAATTGGTGTTTGCTAGTAACAGTAACTCTAGATCATGATTTTTTTTTTTTGCTTTGTTATTGAGGGTTTTACTTGTGTGGTTTATTACAAAATGTTTGAATATCTCTTCTTTAGGAAATGAGAAGACAGAAGGGGAGTGTTAATGGGGCTTCAGGATACCTACATTAGCCCTTCTTGACACCTGACTTACCTTTACATTTTACTGATGGCTTTATCCAAAGTGACATACAATTGAAGGCCCAATGGTAGTAGCTTGGTGATGCTATTATTAGCCCAGTAGCTTAACTGTTGAGCCACACCTACCATACATACACAAGTATATGCAGTCCTCTCGGAAGCTATTGGAATGGCACAGCCAATTTATTTGTTATACACCAAAGACATTTGGGTTTGGGATCAAAAGATGGATATGAGACGAGAGTTTATAATTTCAGCTTTTATTTCCTGGTATTTACATCTAGATTTGTTAAACAACTTAAAACATGGAACCTTTTCTATCAAACCACCCAATTTTAAGTGAGCAGAAGTATAGGAACAGATCAGTCTTGAAGTAAAATAAAGTAAATAACACTTAATATTTGGTTGCATATCCCTTGCTTGCAATAACTGCATCAAGCCTGTGACTTATTGACATCAAGAAAATTGCTGTTTTTTCTTTTGTGATGCTTTTCCTGGCTTTTACCACAGCCTCTGTCAGTTGTTGTTTGTTTTGGGGGGTTTCTCCCTTCAGTCTCCTCTTCAGGAGGTGAAATGCATTTGTTGAGTTGGCAGTGTGTTTTGGATCATTGTCTTGCTACATGATAAAATTTCTCCCGATTAATTTGGATGCATTTCTCTGTAAATTCACAGACAAAGTGTTCCCGTAAACTTCTGAATTAATTCTGCTGCTACAAGCAGCCATGCAAGCCTAAACCATGACACTACCTCCACCATCTGTTTCACAGATGAGCTTGAATGTTTCGGATCATGAGCAGATCATTTCTTTCTCCACACTTTGGCCTTTCCATCACTTTGGTAGAGTTTAATCTTGGTTCAAGAACTTTTGTGGTTCATCTCTGTATTTCTTTGTGAATAGCAATCTGGCTTTTCGATTCTTACTGCTGATGAGTGGTTTGCATCTTGTGGTATGTCCTCTATATTTGTGCTCTCTAAGTCTTCTTTGAATGATGGATTGTGATACCTTCACCCCTTCCCTGTGGAGGCTGTTGCTGATGTCACTGACTGTTGTTTTGGGGTATTCTTTCACAGCTGCCACACTGTTTCTGTCATCAGCTGTTGTTGATTTCCCTGGCTGACCAAATTCGGTGTCTATTGCTCAGTACACCAGTGTTTTTTTATTTTTATTTTTATTTTTCAGGACATTCCAAATTGTTGTATTGGCTATGCTCAACATTTGTGCAATGCCTCTGATTGATTTTCCCTCTTTTCTCAGCTTCAAAATAGTTTGCTTTTCTCCCATAGACAGCTCTCTGATCTTCATGTTGGCTTATCCTTTTTAACAACAAATGCAGTCTTCACAGGTGAAACTGGAGGCTAAAACCAGGAGTAGATTGTTTAAACAATCAATCTAACAGGACACACCTGGGTAACAAGAAATACCTGTCAGTCACATGTTCCAATATTTTTGCTCACCTACAAATTGGGTGGTCTGATACAAAATGTGCTATGTTCTATGTCATTTAACACTTCTACTTATAAATACTAGGAAATAAAAGCTGAAATTCTAAACTCATGTCTCATATCCATCTTTTGATCTCAAACCCAAATGTCTTCAGTCTACAGCAAAAACAACTGAATTAGACTTGCTGTTCCAATAGTTTCAGAGGGGACTGTAGCTTGACTTATTAATGTTTATGTAGTCAACCTACATAAACATTAATAAAGCCTGTTGTAAAGGTTGCATGCGTTCTTTTTTAATGTTAAATTATCAACTGACATAGAGTTTAGTTTAGTTTTAGTCATAAGGTGTGACACATTAGAAAATCATGAAAACTAATTTGGTCATGACAGTGTTATATACTGTATATTTTCTCTAGCTCTTAATTGAGTTTTATTTTTCTATCCATTGTAACTTATGGAAATATACCTATATGAACATACCAAATTATTATTTAACAGTAAACCCTGAATTCAGGCTACTGGCTATGTGGAGTTTTGTGGGTTCTCCAGTTTCATCCCACCTCCCACGAACATGCTAGAAAGTGGTTTCGCTGCTCTAAATTGCCCTTATATGTGAATTCCCACTACACACCTAGTGTTTCCAAGATAGGGTCCAATCCACCACAACCCTGACCAGGATAAAAATATTACAAATGAATGAATGAATTATTTGACAATTATTTTCAGTATATTTGGGACCAGCTCTGTCATGACTCTGAATCTGACCTAGAACTTCAACCCATAACTGTGTACAATAATAGCAACTTTGACTTTTCATTCATTCCCCAATCGGCCTACTGCACCTGTGTTGAGGTTCAGGTCTTCTGTCTCACTGATTTACACTTTGAGCTAAGAGAGAATTACACAGGGAAGGGACGTCAGTTAGCAGGTCATTGACAGAAGCTGGGTGAGAAGATGTAATTAGTGTGGGATGTATGGGAGCACTTAAAGCCCTAAAATACTGTTGATCAGGACAAGTTATCGACAGGCACTCACACATCACTGGCCAACAGCGAAAAAGCCAGACACTTTATATTCAGGCCTTTGCAAGGAACGTGATGTTCTCGTTAGCACACAGCATTTGTCTTAAGTGTAAAACAAAACTCTGTGACAATTGGATTAGCTAAAGAACTTCATTTTTCTTCATTTTTCTGCATTCAGTGTAAAGTGGGGAAAAAGCAAGTAAACACTAAATCAAGGAGGAGGCTGCAATCAAAAGGTTTGCAATGTTAAATGTTCAGTGATGACAAAAAAACAGAAGTGGATCGAAACTAAACACAGAGAGCACTCAAGGAAGAAAAGATTTGGAACCATCGGTCAACTCAGGGCTGGATATGATTTCATTTCCTGTGTTTCCATGCCAAAGGAAACAAGGCCAATACCAAAAGTCTCTGAATCATCAGATTCTCATTGTAAAACATGAAATAATGACTAATGATGTCTATCCAAAAGTCTGTTGAATCAGTCCTCTTAAGAACTCATGTACCAAATATTAGATATACCGATTAATAATAACATGGTTAATAACCATTTTAGTAATATGTTATGGGCTTGCGTATCTCTTCAACCAAACAATCTTAGCAACCTTTGTTGTTGCTCCAATGTTAACTAAGCAAGGTACCAATAGTGTGAAAAAAGGCGTAGTTTCATAAAATGATGCAGAAGAATGAGCATGATGAGTTGGTAGAAAGTGTGTTACATACTTTACCTACTATCTAACTGTGATATGATATGCTCCAGTGGTTTTATGAAACAAGTGTGATTCAAAGCCACCTCTTTTCACTCATCGTAGCACTTCCCCCTTTTATGCAGTGAGAGCCAAATCGAGTGGATCTCAGTGGTGTGGCTTGTGCTAGCATGCTGGCCGTGTGCTGTGACCAGTGTATGCAAAGCGTGGTATTAGTCACAGGCTGGCTAGCCTGACAGGCCTGCGGTGTGAGGGAGATTAATGCCGGCCAGAGCCACTTTATTATCGTCACTCTCTTCTTTCCCACTCTGCCTGGCCACTCCAGCCTGCCATTAATTGTCTGCTCCCTCCTTCCCTCTCTCCCCAGTGACGGATACAGAGAGGAGGAGTGCACAGACACCTGCCTTTGGCCTTGACAACCCTCCCCTCACTGCACTCACCTAGTGTGCATGCACACACACATACGCACACACACACACACACACACACACACACAGACACACACACACATACGCACACACACACACACACACACACACACACACCACACACACACACGCTCAAGAACACTTTGGCCTCAGTGGCCGAGCTACTCTATGGCTGGGAAGAAAATGTCATTTGTGGTCACTTTCCTCTCTAAGGCACTCCAGCCTGCCAGGAGACATACAGGAAGTAGAAACAGCTGTACTCTTTTCCTCTCCTGTTAATATGTGCTAAAATGTGCTTTCTGGCCCTGATTTTAGCTACTTGAGAGATTTAAGTAACATCCCACAGAGTTAATGTGAAACTCTTTTCAGAAAATGGTAGGCCTGTCAAGTGAATTTTGAGAACATTTTCAACAAGTTATAGTAATTTCTCCTTTTATAAGACTCTAAAAGCATTCTAAAAAGGGTCTCTAGAATCTACAGCAGAAGATCCTGCATTATCTGATAATGGACCCTGTAGCATAACACAAATCTGAGGGGACATAAGACCATGCCTATCCATGATGAATGCAAATACTGTGATCTATACTTAAGAGTGCTTCACAGGGAATAGGACTGGATCATTCTTAATTGTGTAGCAAACATGTCTGATGAGTTGTTTGCAACGAGACAGCTGACAATAATATTAATGCATTAGTGCTTACCATATTTTTCAATGCAAATAAGTGCAAATAAGACATTAATGTAAGGTCTCGTGTTGGGTATCTACATCAGATTATTTACTGCTAGCAAAAACTGTTTATTATTTTTGATTTTTGTGGAACCAAGTCAAATAATACACATAATGGTATGAACAAGTGATACTGGGGCTGATTTCTTTCTAACCCAGACTGTAGATTCATGCAGTCTATCAGTGACATTCATGTCTGGTGATTACACAGAGTAAAACGTCCCCTAGATTTGATTTACTCTTGGGTTGATATTTTGGGCTGATATGTTTGGGCTGATACAGTTATCCTTTTTGTCTCTCCAAAATGCCTACTCCAATCAGAGTACAAGTTACACCAAAGGACAGATCATTAACTTTAGTAGGTTTAGTAGTAGTAGGTTTATGCTTACTATTATTGGTAATTTAAGGAAACAAAGCATGAAACCATTACAGCATAGTTTGCACCATGTCATTCTTATTATGCCCTAGATGAGACCTTGTGATATAATGTATTGCTCAACCCTAATAATTTCATTGTTGAGCTATTGATAGATAGCAGATTTTAGCCCTCCCAACTAATATCACAACCATCCATCAGTGACTAATATTATTTTGTCAATCAGAAGTTAACATTTACAAGAATAACTTAAGCAATAGACAAGACGCCATGAAGAACCATAGGGGGGTGGGGGGGGGAGGCAATGATACGTTTGATAGACAAAAGGGGCAGCTTTTTTTAGTGAGCTAATCGGATTACACATGACTAGCCTACAACCCTCATACAGTTGAGGTCCTAAGTTTACATACGCCTTGCAGAATCTGCAAAATGCTAATAATTTAAGAAGGATCATAAAAATTGCATTTTGCTTTTTTTTTATTTAGTCCTGCCCTGAATAAGCTATTTCACATAACATATGTTTACATACTGTTTAGTCCAAATGACACAATAATAACTGAATTTACACAAATGAACCATTTCAAAAGTTTACACACGCTTGATTCTTAATATTGTGTGCTGTTATCTGGATGATCAATGACTGTTTTTATGTTTTGTGATAGTTGCTCATGAGTCTCGTGTTTGTCCTGAGCAGTTAAACTGCTCACTGTTCTTCAGAAAAATCCTCCAGTTCCGGCACATTCTTTGGTTTTCCAGCATCTTTCCAACAGTGACTATATGATTTTGAGATCCATCTTTTCACACTTAGGACAAATGAGTGATTCATACACAACTATTACAAAAGGTGCAAACATTCACTGATTCTCAAGAAGGCAATACAATACATTAAGAGACAGGGGGATGTAACATTTTGAACAGGATGATCGGTGTATATTGTTATTATTTTGTCTTATGGGAAACATGTAAATGTCTTATATAGCTTCTGAAGGACAGAAAAAAAAGACAACAAAATATATATCTTTAGACAAAATAATAACAAGGGTTTGTACCTACAAACCCTGCCCCAAAGCTCGATATTCCATGTCCACCTTACCATGACTGGTAACAAATCAATATGTAGACTCCAGATCAGAGAGGCATGATGTAATTTTTGATTTCTAACCTAGCAGTTAACTTCATTACCTTTCAGAGACATCACTGAGTTATTTCTGAAGAAGTTTTAATATCTACAGCGAACTCCAGAATCATTGTTGCCCTTCATAAAAATGGGCAAATGTTCAGATATATCATTTCTCTCCCTTGAGTATATGCTTTGGACCAAATACCAAAAGGCTAAGTGTGTAGTAAAATATTTCCTACCTTATGTAATATCCCTAGACAGGCAGTACAAAGCCATTTCAGATTCAGTCTCAATCTAGTCTTCTATGTTGTCAATTTTAATACATGCTCATAGTAGGTTAAAACAGATAAAACGTGGTTTTGGGAAAACACATACTCAGTGCAACTAATACACATGTTAACATTTCAATATATATATTTTTTCTTTTTTTAATTCAATAACCAGTTGTTAGTGTATAAATCGCATGGATGGACTCTGTTATAATTAGAACAGTAGTTGTGCTGTACGAGCTTATTAAAAATCTGTAATGCACAGTTTACAGCTGGAGAAACTTGTTAAAATATGCAGAGATTTGTTTACAAGCAAAACTCAACATTCAGAAAAATGTTGGATGCATTTAGTAAATTGTGGACATACCATGGTACACATGATTACACGAATCGACAGTGCAAATTAGAACAGGAATGTGGTTGGATTTCAGTCAGTGTAATATGACATGATGTCCTAGAGAAAAGGTACACTCACACTTGAGAACATATTGCAGTCTCACCAGAAAGCTGAACTGACACACATGTATCGTGTACTTTAGTTACTTAGTTGCTTAGTTATAATTTAGTTACTTATTATGGTTCTCATTTTGGGAAGACCTGTATATCAATACATGCTTTCATTCATCTATTTATCTTCAGTAAGCACTTTATCCTGGTCAGGGTCGTGGTGGATCCCGAGTCTATCCAGGGAACACTGAGCACGGTGCGGGAATTCTTCCTGGATGGGCCGTCATTCTATTGCAAATACAGTATGTGCTTTCCTGATACTTTTCACGTTTAATGACTTAGATCCAGCTAAGGGGAAAATGCTTGAACTGAAATGTCTGTGCCTTCAACATGTGATTGGAACTCTTACTCTAGAGACTAAGAGCAAGTAAGCATGAATACACTAGATGTACTGACAATTTGTTTGTTTGTTTGTTTGTTTGTTTGTTTGTTTGTTTGTTTGTTTGTTTGTTATTGTCAGCCATTTCAGACTAACTGAAACTGTTTAGGTATTTAAACTTATTACCAGACATAACTAGCCAAAACTTCTATTTAGAATTTAGAGAACTGTAAAATAAAGCATAACTAAGCTGATTACATTGTACAACAACAGCTGGCTTCAGCATTTTTTTTTTTTTGCATGTATTTTTTACACGATTAAAAATGCAGTTTATCAGCAGACATCAACATATGCCTTATAATAAAAACACTGTTTATTTATTCATTCATTCATTCATTTATAAAAAATAAATTAAAAATGACCTATGGGACAGCACAGTGGCATAGTGAGTAGCTTAATCTCACAGCTCCAGAGTTGATTCTGAGCTTCGTGTGTACTTTTGCATTTCCTTCCTGCTTCTGCATGGGTTTCCTCCGGGTTTACCGCCCACCTCCCAAAAACATGTCAGCAGGTGGATTGGCTATGCTAAATTGCCCCTAGGTTTGAATGTGTGTGCATGGTCCCCTGCGATTGACTAGGGTCCCATCCATGGTGTATTCCTGCCTGATCCAGGGATTGGCTCTGGATCCACCTGGATCATCTGGAATGAAGGAATAATGTGCCTCTACCTAAACACCTTTTTTCACTTTGCCTGTCACCAGGCCTCCAGAAGCCCCTTCAACCAAACCTTCAAACGGTAAAACAGATATAAACAGACATATTCCATGCACATATGTAAATGTATTTAGCACAGTGGCTTCAGAAACCTGCTAAAACAAATTGTAAACACTTTATTTAGTCCAGAAGACAGTTGGACACTCCATCTCTGTGTATTAAACTTGTACAACAATGAGAACAAGCTTTTCATAAGTAGCATACACATTCCATGCGGGGATGAGGAGATGGGTGGTTCTGTCAAGCATATGCCCATGTTTATTTCCATTGGGCATTTAGCAGAACAGCTCTCTCTCTGGATATCTATCACATGCTGCAAAACGAGTCCTCCAAGAGATCCTTTTCTCAGTTTATATCAACTTCCTAGCTGACAGCGCATGGCCATTAACAATTAATTACACAAGACAGGCACTAACAGGCTGGATATACACAAGCCCACTGGGAAAGAGACAACCCAGATGTCAGGATGGGCCGCCACAGATAATCCAGCACACATACACTACACACACACACACACATGCACGCATTCAAAAAACGCACACATTCCCAGAGCACCATCACCAGGCAGCTAGCAAAATGCCATACAGGATTTAATATTTGGCCCAAAAGGTAGTGAAGCAGCTAGCATTTTAAAAGAAGTTAGATTATGTGAGAGTGTGAAGGTGTACTGCAGCAGAAAGAGCGAGGGAAAAGAGAGGAAGAGAGAGATCATGGGGGGGGGGGGGGGTGGAGCGAGAGAGAGATAAAGAGAGAGAGAGAGACAGATCAGGCAGTGTAACATCCTTCAAAAGCTGACATTAAGTATTCAGATGCTACAAAAAAGCAAAGCGTTGGCAATTAAAATAATCAATCTTCCCGGTGACGGTGTAGCTAACATCTGTTCAATAAGTCCCCAGCTCTCCGCCCGGCGGGAACGGAGGGGGTAGAAAGGAGAAGAGGAGGTCCACTTTTAGCTGTCCTTCAGTGATGACACCCCCTCCACCTCTAACACACACACACACACACACACACACACACACACACACACACACACACAATCAGCGTGTCCAGTCCACACGGGCCTGGTGTCAGATGGTTCTGCTGTGTTGTTTCCTTTGTTATAAATAACAACAGGCCACCTGGACTTCCTCTGTGTGCCGGTTTTACCGTCACTCCGGTAAAGGAGATGTGTGTATGTGTGTGAGAGAGAGAGAGAGAGAGAGAGAGAGAGAGAGAGAGAGAAAGATTGTGTGTGTTAATGATCCCGCAGGCTATGGGCCTCTCCTCCCTCCTCATCCCAGGCTAATGGGACGGATGGGATTCGGGGTAGGAGTGACGGATGACAGAGACGGATGGCCCAGGACAAAGCATGTGCTGACAACCAGTGAATACGGGGCAACGTTGCAGAAAGGTCAACGCTGGGGAGAGAGAGAAAAAGGGGAAAAAAGTGAGCCTCGTGTGACTTTCAAAGTTTCTCCATTGGCGCTTGTTTGTGAGGGCATGTGTGTGTGTGTGTGTGTGTGTGTGTGTGTGTGTATGTGTGTGTGTGTGTGTGTGTGTAAGGGGGTATAGCAAGAAAGGTATGATAAAACCAGTGTGGTTTGTCTACCAATCGTGTCTACTGTAGCCTCATAGCACATTAATAGTCAGGAAGTGTAACTGACATATGAATCCCAAATCTCATTCATTCACAAGCTATATATAACAGATCGTGTCTAAATCCAGCACAAAAAGGCTACACACTGTGCAGGTAAGGTCACAGCGTATAAAGGAAGTTGGAAGAGACAGTACATGTTTACTTGACATGTGACTGATATGTGAGAAATAATATGTACAAGTGAAAAATTAATGTGAAAATAAAGGAATAATGTAAAAAAAAACGTGAAAATAAATGAATTCTGTGTAAAATAAATAAACGAATAAATAAATAAATAAATAAATAGATAAATAAATAAATAAATGTCAAAAATACAAACACATGCTCTACATGCATATAAAAAAAATAACGTAACAAAAAAATATATTTTAAATTTACATTTTTAAAGTTTTCTGTAAGGGTACTAACCACAATCTGCGTAATGTTTCATAATAATTGAGTTTTCACAAGCATGAGACCATGTTGGGCCCTACAATATTGTAGATGACATCCCTGGTGTGCACTTAGTGCAAAAATAGACCTACAGAACACTCCTGGCTTCAACCCAAATCCCACATACATCCACAATGATTTCCTTTTGACTCGCTGCCAGAGCCCTATTTTCTCAGATACCTGTATGTATGTACAGTATGTCTTGATAGTTCCAGGTTAAAGCCAGTCAGCTAAAAGAGTGTGCGTAATGGTCCCTTCGCAGTGTGAACTGGCAGTGGAACAGACACTAGTGCACATAGCAAGCCTTCAATTATGATGTGCGTACATCTCAAGGAGCATCCGGCCCAAAGCAGCCCAAGCAGGAAGCATCCCAGAGGATCAAATCTGGCACGTCCGCCAACAGCCAGGAGGCCGTAGTCAGGGCTGATTCAAGAGGCGTGTGAGTGTGTGTGATTTTATGTGGGAAAAAGGGTTTTGCGCTGCATTTGTGTTAGTCTTTGTTTGTCTATTGCAAGCTCTCTGAATGTGCATGTACTGTACGTGTGTGTGTGTGTGTGTGTGTGTGTATGTGTGTGTGTGCACACTATATGCTTCCATCACACCAGGGACGCTTGTACATTGCCACGCTCTATTCCACTGTCAGTGACCCCCGTACATGGCCCCCCTTTCCAGCACGCTGTTTCTAATCCAAAACAAATGATCTCAGGAAAGTACAGGGCGAAGGTGGGAGGGATGGAGGGAGGGATTCGTTGGGCTGACAAAAAAAAAAAAAAAAGAAGAAGAAAAAAAGAATCCAGAGCATTATCACCTTGGCCAAGCATCAGGAGCTTAGAGAAAAAAAAAAAAAGAGAGAGAGGGAGAGGAAGAAAAGAAGGTCTATGGGCAAATTCATCTTCCCCCCTGCTACAATCAATCTCTGGCCAAAAGAAATACACAATAACTAGGCAGGAAGAGGCCAAGATTTATGGGCTTGAGACATCTCCACTGACCAGCAACCACCTCACCCCATTCCACTCCTCTCTTCTTTTGCTCTATCCCTCTCCACAACCCCCTTCTTCCTCTTCCTCTCCACCCCCGAAACACTTACAATGATGTACTGCCCTCGCCGACTGTTTTACAAGTACATTAGCTTTATTTAATGAGATCAGCAAGTCATTTAACAGATGCATATGGAGCGCAAGGCAAGAGACACCCACTTACTCAACTGCTCTTTTATGTTGCAAAGTACACTTTGGATCTGATGTCCTGATGTATGGAAATGTGAACATGGTCCTCACTTAAGTGTGGGAGTCAAAGCCAAAGACTATTTGTATATGGATATGTCGGAGGAGCAAGATTTATGGCATGTTTGGCTTGATGTATGTTCAGCAGCGCTTCCAACTAGAGATACATGTGACTTACAAAAAAATTCTACAAAGCACAATTTTTTATGGGGAATTCACAGCTTGCATGCATATACACACACACATACACACACACACAGTCCTTCTGTATACACAATAATACATTATATGTATTATTGATGTGGTTTAAGTCATTACCATTGAGGAGCTTCTAGGGCTGGGATGCTCGTAGTGTAATAAATGTTGTTGATTGGTTACACAATGTTCCACTTGTATCATGCACATGTCTTACTTAATAAGCTGAAAAGAATATATTTTTAATCATTATAGTAACAAGTAACTAGCTGAATGATGCCAAGTTCAAGTTCAAGTTCAGTTTATTTGTATAGCGCTTTTAACAATGGTCATTGTACCAAAGCAGCTTTACAGAAGTATATAAATTCAGGACATAGATTTTAAATGTATGAACTTATCCCCAATGAGCAAGCCAGCGGCGTCGGTGGCAAGGAAAAACTCCCTGAGACGATATGAGGAAGAAACCTTGAGTTGAACCAGACTCAAAAGGGAACCCGTCCTCATCTGGGTAACACCGGATAGTGCAATTATAAATAAATAAATCCCTTCTATAAATGTACCAGTACCACATGGTCAAATAGCAGTTGTGAAACCATGAATATTCATTACAGTTTTTATATGAAGTCTGTTTAGCCAGAATGCCAGAATGCTAGTAAATAAGCTATGACATAACCAGGGTCTGCCATTAGAGCTTGCTATCTAAACACACACACACACACACACACACACACACACACACACAGACACACACACACACACACACACACACACACACACACACACACACACAAAAAAAAAAAAGGCTATAGCTAATGAACATATGGTAGCTACTTGGCAAGTGTTACACTGAGGAGCTGTTATTAGATTAGCTAAACACAAATAAATAAATAGCTTGATAACTACCTACTATTACTTTATTAAATAATATTCAATAATATGAGGTATAAGATGAAAGGCTATCACTATAGTATGTAGCCATTGCCTACATTATTTAGCTAGCTGGCTAATTGTAATTTTGTCACTTTACAAGCTTCTCAAAGCTTACTGTGTGCAATAAATGCTGAGATGAAGCTAATTTGATTACTCGATCAAGGTAGTAACACTATACATCTGTTACATTGAATCTTGAAGTAAACACTTTGTTGAACATTAGTGACTATCAACATTAAGTGTCCTTACACACCACAGCCAGCTACACAACCTGCCTGGTGCTTGACTGCTTGCTAACGTTTTGTAAACTTAAAAAAGTATGCACTTTGACTCTCAGGTGGAACCCTAAATATAACAGTCAAATTATCTGGCTTAGTGGTCAAGAGCGATGCTGTTTTAGTAATCTTGCTAGGTTACAGAGTGATTCTACTCAGGTTAACTAGCATTAGCAAGCTATTAGTTAGTAATGCTCAGTTTTACAGTTCAAAGTCAGCATTTAGGATCACATATAACTTTCCTGCTGAAAAAAACAAACAAAAAAAAAACATTAGAAACCATCACATAAATTCTAATGGTTTTCACTACAAATACCATTGCAAACCATCAGCTAACTATTAAAACCATTACCATTACCATTATTGGTCCTTAATGGTATTCACTAGACATAACATACCACAAATAGAAGGCAACAAATTACCAGTAGAGACCCACAGTAGATACCTTGCCTTGCAAAGTAATAGCAAATCAACTGAAACATTACTTGTATGCCAAGATTCTATGTTTTTTTTTTTTTTTTTTTAGTATTATATATTTTTCTGGCTTTACAACACCTCCATTTTCAACACCTAGCTGAGGTGACACAGACCCACAGTCCGTCTTCGCTAATTGAGTCAAACACTCCACGTTTCCGCTGTAGTATTTTCGCCAGAGGAAGTCAAGCAGTCTCTCTGAAATTAGTTGATGAACATGCTCACGGCCAGTGTTCAGGCACTTTTCTTTATAAATACAATCGATCTGTGCCTTTGTAAGACTGCCGTCAAAACAGCGAATGAGAACCAACTTCCTGTTCATTGCATGTCCTCGTACGTTCTTATTAAAATACCAATTGATTGTGTGAGATGAAATTATAACCTTAATTAAAGCCTCTCCATACAGAGCTGTGCTAATAATTGCCACATCTGAACAAATGAAAATGGCAGAAGTAATATGGATATCCTTATATCATAGTAATTAAGAATTTGTATGCTGTTGATATATGTCTTTGTTTGCACCCTTGAAGCAATAATATCAAGAAGCACATTTATTTTCCAGATGTGGTGCATGATAATTAATATAGAAAAAAAATGTTTAACAGTATATACATTATATCACATTATACATACATACATACACACATACATACACATTTATATTTTGCTGCTGTTGGATAAAATCAGTACAGTATATATATATATATATATATATATATATATATATATATATATATATATATATATATATATATATATATATATATATATATATATATATATATATATATATATATATATATATATATTAATCCATGTATGGGTAAAGTATTTATTTATCAGATATTATGCATTAAGATATTTTCTGGAGTATATAGTCACCACTTTTTTTTAATCATATGAGATGAATATACTGTATAGTATCAAGAAAAACAGCAGCAAACAGCTGTGTGTGCGTGTGTGTGTGTGTGTATGTGTGTGTGTGTGTGTGTGTGTGAACGCTTGTACATGTGTGTACATTTCCAGAGGCCCCAGAGATCAAGAGAGCAGCTCCTGCACACAGAGGTAAAAATTCATTTCTTGAGCGCTATATATCAGGGTGTATTTGTTTAATGAGTGCTCCTGTGGAAAGATGTATAGAACATGTCAGGCGTCCACTTGCAGTGCGTTCTGGGAAGCAGATACCATCACAAAATGTGACCGCTCACTCTGTCTCCACGCCCTGGCCGCTTTATCTCCGGCTTCCCAAGCCCATTATAAATGAGAGGCTATGGGAGAACAGGGAGCGAAAATAATGGACGGGGGGGAAAAAAAGAAAAGGAAAGAAAAAAAAAAAGCTGCACCAACACTCCCCAACCTGGCTGAGAGGGAACAGAAAGAAAAAGAATCTTCATCACCACTGTAGCTAGATAAACAACAAACCAGAGCAGAGCGACCGAGGCGTCTCTATGGGCTAAAAGTAGCCGTCGCAGTTTAAACTTTCAGCTTAATATGCTGCGTTTGTGCTCGTTCTTTATCTGTTGCATCTCTTGCTCTCAGTCTCAGCAGGCTAGCTATTTGGCATGCTTAACTAACCTGTTTTCTCCACTGGCAGGTCCCTGCTCCCCTTAAGTTATGGAAATGATATGCGAGAGGCGGACATGGAGGTAATTAATTGTAACTTGGAGGATAATGTTGGCCTGTCAGAGATGTCTGCACGTTGTGTAACACTTTTTTAAGAGTAATGTGCTTAAACTGGGAGGATCTGTTAGTGGCCCATCTTAATTGCCGCGCGGCCAGAATGCAAAAGCGGCGGCCTCCTTTTCTCCTTGTGCTTTTTTCCCCCCGCTTTTCTCCTTCCGTCTTCTTTCTGTCAAGGAGTTTTCTGTGTTTGTAAACATCTCATATACTGAAATTATATCAGTGGGATAAATTTTAATTAGGGAAAATGCATACTAGTGTTACGAGGTCTCTAGTTTTCATTCTGAATTAGGCTTTTGAACTCAACAACAGGATGAAATTTTATTTATTCTATTTTTTTTTTTTTTTTTTTGGGTTGGGCCATTTTGCATACATTAGCTTACTTATATCACAAATATATGAAAATATGTATTTAAATTCACATAAAAAAACAACATATTTATGTCTAGATTTTGTTAAATTGATCAAATACACCCATAATCACCGTTCATATGTGCCACGGAATGGTAGCGCAGGTGGATGCAAGTGCAGAGTGCAAAAACAAAGTGCAAATACAAAAACTATGAGCATGAACCAAAACAAACAAGAACTAGATACACATTGCATGAACATGAACAAAACATTTGCTAAGTGACATACAACGTGACTACAACTGATAAAAGCTAGTCAATGAGTGCTATACAAGACGTGACTTAAACATAAACGTGAATCAGGTGCAAGCAGTTATGTGACATGATCATCTGATGTGCAGTGGCTGATGGGAGTCGTAGTTCTCCCAACCATGACAATTGCTGCATCCCAATTTGCCAACTAATACTATGCGCTAAAATTACAGTGTGTACTCTTTTTGTGAAGAAAAGGTACATACTTTTGAGTGTGTAGCTGGGGAGAGAATGTTGTTGCCTAGTTATGCACACTGTCACCGTAAACAAACTCCTCGATGCACATCAGCTTTTCTTCATTCATTTTTCCTTATATAATTTATACCATCTAATTTAATTGCCCTTAATTTGTTTTTCCACATTTCATTTACGCTTCTCTAAAATGCATCCTTGAATTCCGCAAAGCAAACGGTCACAAAACTCCTCCTCTCTCATGCAAGGAGTTGTAGCTGAAAAAGTGTCCACGGAGCCACATTTCAAAAATCTACCAGAAATAGTAGACCATCCAGGTACCTTTGGGATACTCATTTCAATATACTACAATCTGGGACACAATAATTCTAATCTCGGATGCTATTTAGGACGGAGAGTAGGTGAATTGGGATGCAGCAGATATGCTGTATGTGCTTTTTGGTATTACACTCAGCATTAGTTAGTGTGTGAATGTATAATGTAGAGTTATTGTATCAAGTCAGTAGTAGTATTAACAGTATATGTATTATTCAGGTCTTCATGGTTTAATTATTTTACTTTATTTTTTATTTATGACAACATATGCAATAATGCAAGACCATTTTAGCACCATGGTGAAAAAAAAAAAAAAACTATTTAGGCAGACAGCATGTTTTCAATCCTACTTTGTGTTGTAATATTTGTATGTAATAATCACAATGTATTTGCTGACTGTAAAAACAGTATAAAGGTTGGATGGGCATATTTGTTTTGGTATTGTATTGGTTTTATTGTCTATTGAGCTGTTTGTCAAATCATCAAAGACATATGAAGTTAAAGATTTCCAGTCTTGCATTAATTATATACATTGAATCATGTTATTTAATAGTTAAATATTATTATACCATAGTGTGGTTGAAGTCTTGAATCATTATTAAATTTATAACAGTACGACCCTGACAGTAGTTTCAGCTGTTAAAAAAAAAAGTGTAGGTTTATATTTATGAGCTTATTTTAATGTTATCATTCCTATAGTAACAACTCATTCACAGGGACTTGTGTGGCAGACCCTCCATATAATCGTAGCTTAATAATAAATAGATTTTTTTTTAAAGCTTTTGTTGTTATTTAACAAAGAAAAACATATGTAAAATCATTGATATGGTGAAGTTTTCTGTTAGGAGATGTTTATGTAACATTTATGGAAGGCGTCTCCGGTGTCAGTGCTTTGTAACTGTCAGTAAAGTACAGTTACAGTCTTCAGGACAGAGAAGTTTACGCTTTCTGGTTTCTCTGTAACATGAAAAGCTAAAAAAAAAAAACATTTGTCTTATTAACTCCAACAGAGAGAATAAAAAAGAGGCTGGTGAGGGAAGGAATGTTTATAGCCGCTATAATGTAAGTGATACCAGAAGCTATCTGATCTCACAGATGTTCCATAACATGTATCTACAATCCCAATTCCAAAAAAGTTGGGACGCTGTGTAAAATGTAAATAAAAAGCAGAATGCAATGATTAAACCCATAAACCCATATGTTATTCATAATAGAACATAGAAAACATATCAAATGTTTAAATTGAGGAAATGTACCATTTTAAGGAAAAAAAATAAGGTAATTTTGAATTTGATGGCAGCAACACGTCTCAAAAAAGTTGGGACAGGGCCATGTTTACTAATGTGTAGCATCCCCTCTACTTTTAACAACAGTCCATATACACCTGGGAACTGAGGAGACCAGTTGCTGGAGTTTTGGGAGAGGAATGTTGTCCCATTCATGTCTGATACAGGATTCTAGCTGCTCAACCTTCCTGGGTCTTCTTTGTCGTATTTTTAATACGACAAACCTACCTAGTGGTAGGTTTTTCTGACTTCCTCTGCGCTGTAACATTATTAAACTTTAGAAGAAAAGCTCAAACACATTGTCAAGACCTCTGAATTGGACAAGAGCGCACAATGCATATATCTATGTCGTCTCTCTCAGCCAACCTAAACAAGTGCTTAATAAGCTCAGGAGAGACCAGGAGGAAAAGGAATAAATGTCATTGTTGCTGATGGAACTTCTGCCCTGTGGGAGGCCCGATCATGTCCCGCTCCCCTCCCTCTATGACACCTTCTGCCAAAAGCGTGTTCACACCAGTGACACTTCGTCCCCCAAAACCAGGGTGTGAAAACCCATCTGGATATGTAAATAAAGTAGGTGTGTGTGTGAGGACATGACAGCATCACCGCACCTGCTCTGCACTCTACATGGGAGCTAAAAGCTTATTCAGGTCCTGTTCCTGTTCCCTTACCAACCAGCTGCGAGGTTTTCAGCAGGCTTTCTGTGCTGACACATACAGTGTGAGACATGTACGAGGACGAAGAGGACAAAAACATGGCTTCCAAAGGCTGAATCTAAGGAGGAAGCAGCACTTATTTACTTAGGTTTACAAACACAAAAGTAGGAGGTTAAAAAGAGTAGGGACTTACAGCAGGAGATTATAGCTATTATTTGTCTTAATTTACTCTCTACATCTTAATGTACAGGCCTGTATTCCCTGCAGGATGGAGCTGTCCCCTGCAGGCTGAACCTCTTACAAGTGCACTGGGCTTTTTATTGACCGTGCGAGAATAGGTACATGTGGGAGGAGCCTGCAGGTTCTACCCATCCAAAAGCATGTCACACGGCCAGAAGAAAGTCTGGTAACAACCCCCATGAGACGTTTCTCAGCCTCATGGAATGACACAGACACACTGCATACACATGAAAGCCAATTCCGGTAGTGTAATATTCTCATTTTAGTGTCAGTGCCTGCAAGTCATAAGCACTCCTAGGGTTATTCCTTGTCTACAGCTCCCAAAATACTCTCCATTCCATCACCAGCTGTCCAAGCATGACAGAATCCAGTGGCTAACAGCCCAACAGAGACCAGGCTTAGCTTAATTAAGACAGTCTTACTTCTGCATTCCATTCTCTTACAAGGTTCTATCTATACTCTCCATTCCCATTTCATGGAGCATTTCTGTCACATGCAGAGCTGGTTCCTTACATTGTGTTGATGCTAGGTGACTTAACACAATAAAAACAGGCATTCTCTCTCAAAGGTGTCCATCCTGGTGTGGGGTCTAGCTCATGCAAGGCAATGTTTGGAGCATCCGTCAGTCAAGCATCCTTTCTATCGTTCTCCTCTCTCTGTTTTGATCTGATTCATCATGCTGATGAGCCAAATGACATTTTCCCCTGTGCCAACATCACCCAACGCCATGCCACTGCCCTTTCTCGCTTCCTTCTCTGAGAGGAAGTAAAGGATGACATGACAAGATGACATGTAATGGAGGAGATGATTGCATCATCAGTGCCCTGATCAGGACTAGCATAGTGACCAAGGAGGTATCTCAGGAAGAGCTGTCACATCAGTGTGGCTATTCATATGAGGAGCAGAAGAAGAAACTAAGGAAGAAGTACAAGGAGGAATACCTCTTATGCTCTTTTAGGGTCAAAATTTCCCATTTTAATTTTTACCAAATATTTTTTGGTAACACTTATTCTTTGTAAGTTGGTAATGATATCTTGTAAACATTTTATAAGCTCTAATTACAAGTCATAAAGCGCTAATAATGTGCTGTAAATAACTAATTGATAACTTATAATCATGGTGAACACTGTCACTATTCATTATAATGTCATGTGGGATACTGCATAAACATAAACTAACAAATTTGAACAAGCAAGAACAATGTTTTTTTTTTTTTTTTCCTTTGATGTTGTTCATTTTATGCTTATTATGTTGGGCGGTACAAATGTTAACCGCATCACCTATCTTTAACCTTAACGATTTACTTGTATATACAAATTCATATCATTTGATTTGTGCAGATTATTGTTACACCAAGCCATGTTTTCTAGAACATAGAGCACTTCCTGTACTAGAATCCTGTATCCATAATGCTTTATAAATGCATTTATAATGCCTTATAATGTTTTTCCTATGACTGTATAAGTTCTCATAAGTATTTATGGTCCCATACATAACACTTAACAAAGCATGAGCATGTCAGGTTACAAAACACATTATAATATCTAATCAAAAGAGCATTGCTGTGGTGTTCTAATGCACAGTATCACCTCATGTTATAATGATGAGCCTGTGTTATAATGCACTGTGTGTCATAACATTATAAAGCCATCTGCCCATGTTATGCAATACTTATGAGCACTTATTTGTGTTTATGCACTATATGGTATTATGGATGCTATGTAATATATGTTACCAGTGCATTTTAGACTTAAATTAGTATAAATTCAAGAGATTGTGTGGATCAATGTGACAGGGATATATTCTGCTTATTTTAGGCACTATAAGGTATTATTGATTTTAAATAACATGTTATACATGCATTTATGATGCATTATGAATACAGGATTCTATGATTTCCAAGCTTCCATAAATATTGCTAATATGTTAGTTGAAGATAAAATACTGTAAAATGCTGACATGTCTATCAAATGACTGACAAGAGGCAAATACAAATACAAACAAACATTCTGGACCAGAAGGCAGGTTTCCAAACTTTTTTTTTTTTTCCAGCTATGTAATACACTTGTTCTGAGACAATGAGACTATTATTTCTTTATTTATAATATCATTTCTATATATATTTCCACATTATTTATACTAGTAAGAAATGAAAAATATTGACTATTGCAACTTTAAATATACAGTGCAGTTTAGTTTAAAGGCAAGGAAGACAATAAAGACATGGTAAAAGAAAGACATATATTGGGTAGAAATCGTTAGCAGACTGGAGCATAGCATCTATCCCTGGGCTCGCACAGTTTTCTAATATCGTTATGAAACCCTCCTACATTATTTCATCATGAGCGGCTCCCTTATCACCATGATAAATAATAGTGACTGGATTTCTCACTGTAATCAAAACCCCTACTGTAATTCTTCAGGAGCTCTCTGCTGCCTCGGTCATCGTTCATATAAAAACAGTGGAATCACGTCTTGCTCATCAGCCGTGCAACACAACTGAGAAAATCCACATTAAACACAGCGAAACTAACACAGCGCACCATAACTCAGAGCTTTTATGATTGTCATATAATGACAGTCACACTCGACTAGAGTTGTGGAATTAAAGGTGGAGGAAATGGCCTGCTCTGTGCTGCTGTATAAATATCATGAAGAAGTGAGCAGCTCCAGCATTAAATACATCACAGAAGCCTTACCGAGCTCATGTGACATATGCTGTTGGGTAAATCTATAGAAGCCTCTGGAACATTTTTCTTGAGATTCTGTTTCTGGAAATATCTGGATGATGGATGTGGAGACAGTCAGTAATGAACCAGGAATTCAATCATACGAGTAGCTACACATCTGATAATGTTTCTGGGACACTGTGACGAAGGCTCTCGGTTTCTAGTTATAAGAAAATAGAATTATAAAATACGTCTTTTTCTAAGCTTGTATTAGCGTGTGATATTTCTTTGATTTATTGTGTGCTTTAGCGTATAGTGAAGGAGTCACTGAAATATCACAACAAAGGAGTTTTGAAAATGGCACAGAATTGAACAGAGGTTTACATTCAAGAATTTTCATTAAATCATTAAGCTGGCATATGGGGGGAAAATGAGATTGTTTGGGTATTCATGTGGAGGCTGGCAATAATCCAGGCTCACCGCATAGGGTCACGGGGAGGTCAAAGGGTCGTGTTCTCTACAGTGCGACAATAATCAGTCTGACCTGACAAATTGATTTTGCATTCACTGTAGCAGACCAGGAATGCATTAGAGAGTCTGCTCGCTTTTGTGCTGGGAGTAAATGGACGATAAAGCATATAGAAACATGCAATTGCTCTCTGGGATAATTAGCTGCTGGTGCTGTGGGTAGGAGGGGTGTACCTTAGGGGGGAACTGGGCAGAAGGGGCAGGAAACACTTAATGCTGAAGCAGAGAGTGCATTGCGTTGCTTAGAGACTCTCGTCTCCCCTTTACTCCTTCTCCATCCTCCATTTTACCACTTCATCGTTGGGTGCGTGCTGTGCTTGGTGTGCCAATGGTCACACATCAGTGCTTTATCTCATCTCAGATGATGGCCGTTGCTTTGGTTACTAACCTCACACCTCTTAATGCACATACACAAGCACAGATCCTGGCTATCGCCACTACTAACTAACAACACAATTCCAGGTCCAGCCATGCCTCAACATGCAGAGCTAGACTAATAGATTTCCCTGCATTTTTACCTCACATGACTCTTCCTGCACAGGTAGCTGTCCTACACAAAATGAACGATCTTTGTAGAGGTGCCCTGACCATAACACGGCTGATTTTCAGCACCAGCCAAGGTGTATATTCCCACAGTATTGTCAAGCGTCTCAACAAATCAAGCCTAACTTATGATGTTTTCCATGTGATTTTTATTCCCCTTTGACTGGTCTACTACCAGGTGGTAATAGAACGGCGCAGAAAGGCCAGTAGGGGGATGTTTGTGCTTGGAGTGATTGATCGACGCAAGCTGCGCTTTTCATTTATATCTCTCCCCCCGTTCCATTGTGAATCGGTTAAGTTTAGGAAAAATGAATCCAAAAAAGCCAGACCAAAGAGAAATGGCCCCAGATTACAGCTGGGTAAGCTCGTAGATCTAACCTGGGCCCCAGCAGTGGGGGTGTGGGGAGCGTGCTGTCTGCGAGCATTAAGTTATCTAAATGAAAATCAATACTATATGTGCCAGCGTTTTACTAGAAAGAAGTGCCCAGAGACCAGGCAGGGTGGGGGAAAGGAGAGAATGAATGGAGGAGAGGATGGAGGAATGATCTCACATTTGGGATGTGGCTCCAAGGCAAAGCAGGCTGAGGCCCTAATTGGCCCCCTGTTTGGTCAGAACATGGAATTAAACATGGAAGATGTCTTATTTTCAAAGCAAATCCTAAGGATTGGCTCAAATCTACACGTGTTGTTTTGTACTTGTTTGGAAAAATATGTGGATTTTTGGTTGGATCCTCTGTTTAAATGAAGTAATGTCATAAGGAAAGGTACAAATGCTAACTCCATCCATGACCCCAATCCCAACCTTTGTAACATTTCATATAAATTAAGTCATATGAATAATTACAAATTTGCAAGCATGAGATCATTTCAAATTCATGTAGAGATCATGTAGTGTGTGTGTGTGTGTGTGTGTGTGTGTGTGTGTGTGTGTGTGTGTGTGTGCGTGTGTGTGTGTGTGTGTGTGTGTGTGTGTAGGCCCCCCGTGGTCACTGGAGAAATCTCTCTGTGGTTACGCTAGAGCTGTTTCTCACCTGTCAGCTACCACAGGATCATTTCATTCCTCTCGCAATTAGACACAACCATCCACAGAGGAATGGCGTGGTTACACTACTTTCTCTTCACCATCCTGAACACTGGTTTACTTCACACTAATACCTGAACACCCAAACAAATCCATTAGCACACAATTGTGCAATACAATAATTCTGCTGTAGAAACAATAATGGTTGCAAAAAAAATGACAAAAATGGGTTAAAAATATGCATCACCAAAATGAGTATGAGACACCAAAAGACTCATCACCAAAACGTGTTTAGGATAACAGGGATACTTATCACCACAATGTGTATGTGATACAGGAAGACTCCACCAAAATGTGCATGGGATACTAAAAGACTCATTATCAGAAATTTGTATGGGACACTAAAAGACTCATCAACCAAATGTGCATGGGATACCAAAAAGATATATCACAATTCACAATCATAATTTGGATGTGTTACAGAGAGAGAGAGATGCCTGTGCATGGGATACAGGAAGACTAATCACCAAAATGTACATGGGATAAAGGGGGACTCATCACCAAAATGCACATGGAATACAGGTTGAATCATCACCAAAATGTACATGGGATAAAGGGAGACTCATCACCAAAATGTACATGGGATACAGAGGGACTCAACACCAAAATGCACATGGAATACAGGTTGAATCATCACCAAAATGTACATGGAATAAAGGATGAATCATCACCAAAATGTACATAGGATACAGGGAGACTCATCACCTAATTGTACATGGGATACAGGGAGATTTGATTGGCAGACCAGTCAAATAAAGGTTTAGAGCTGGAAATTAGCTCCATAATTACAGTCATAATGCAACATAATTACATACAACATGTGAGAAAATATAAATGTAATTAGCCAAACATTTTCAGCATATAATCAGGGAAACACTGAAATACTGAATGGGGATATATGTTTTCATTAACATTTCAATTTCGTTAAGTGTGCCACTGATGACCATCACTGTGGTGTAGGAAAATCTCAAATATTTCTCATATGCTGCAATATATGACACTAGACTCCATTTTTTTCTCTTCATAATTTTTATGTTTATTTAAGATTCCTGCCATTGTCCACTGCACCTGAAAGGAGTGTGTGGTTTTATAAAGGCTTTTGCTCTAAGAGGCAGCTCAGCCCATGCGTTCAGTTACGATTACGATCCTGCTGTCTTTATTGCACATTGAATGATTTTTTAATGTCAGTGTTCGGGAGACACACCAATAACCGGATTAATATCTGGGGTAATGCAGATTTGCTGGTTCTGTGCATTTTGATTGTATGCCAGCGGCTCCTCAATGGAAAATGGCTAATACACCCAGGCACTTGTCACTCGATTATGTGATCTGCATTAACTCTCTGCTCTCTATCATCTCCAGATCCCATATCCATTCTCATCAGAATACTCACACACTCAGACAGAGAGCATTTCAGCTTGGCAAAATGCTGCAAAAAAAAGTGCCATTATGAGGTGCATTTTGAAACAGGCGGTAATGTAAAATCGGCTCATTTAAAGGGCAAGCGATGTTTTGATGGAATTATATTGCAGTGCGCACAAGCCTGTATTCTTGTCAGACATTATGGATGGACAAGAGGGCAGTGAATAATATTCCAGTGAAAGGACTTCCAGTCAGTTTGCAACTGGAACATTTTAGTGGGAATCAATCCATAACAGTGTGGACTATCATGGGAAAGCAAAGAGGTCAGAAGAGACATTGTAGGCAGGAATACAATGATGGAGTCTGATTCACCAGGTTTGCTGTTTAAAAAAAAAAAGAGGAAATTTCTCCATTGCAGAGGCAGTCAGGCAGAGGACAGGAGCTGGGGCTATACTAATAAATCAGGCCCAAGCCTCCGGTGGCCACTGGTCACAGGGGGATACCACATAGTGAGAAAGAGAGAGAGAGATCATGAATGTTGAGGTGTAGAAAGAATGATGCTCTCTCTCTCTCTCTCTCTCTCCTCTCTCTCTCTCTCTCTCTCTCTCTCTCTCTCTCTCTCTCTCTCTCTCTCTCTCTCTCCCTCTCTCTCTCTCTCTCCCCCCCTCACACACATACGCAACCTATAGGAGGAAGGCAAATATGTCCACCATAACACCAGCATCTCCAGCACTGTGCCTCCTCATGTTGCCAGACAAATGAGAGCGGCCCTGAACCATCACAGCAGGAAAAACAAGTCTGAATTGGGGGTCGTGCAAACTGCCCATTATCTGGTTCATAGGAAGGTGATTTGGGAGATGATCTCGAGAGCAAGGAACCTGAACACCCTTCGCTACACACACACACACACACACACACACACACACACACACACCACCACCACCACTAACAACAACAATTCTAGACAACTCTCTGTAATGTCATGATAAATTGGATTAATTTGCTGCTTTTTTGCATTTTATTGTTAAATATTTTAAGTAGTCCCAAAAGAAAAAAAGAAAAGAAAACGAAAGAAAAATCCTGAACGCTGTTTTTAAATCAGTGCCTGCGGTGTTTGTATTTGCCCTAATGAACAAAATCACCTGAATTATTTATTCCTTAAATTAATTTGGCACAGCATATTCACCTTCATTAGGTTATGGATCTGTTAAATGAAGGACATGGATCTATACAAGAGCCGAGCTTGTTTAAAACATCAGACAACAGGAGTTCAGCTGGACTGCATACTAAGTGATCCCGAGCGTTTTTTGTTGTTGTTGTTGTTGTTGTTTTTTTGTCGGAAGCCTATTTGAGTTCTGAGAGACAAAAGGTAATGCTCAGTGTAATATTTAAGAAACATAAAAAGACCTTTCAGATTTTTTAAACATTGTGGAAGTATTCAGTTTTAGAGCGTGTGCTGGATTTCGATATGCGTCGATGTTAGACCCTATAGTCAGTGAGATGAGGAACAGAATTGTGTGTAAAGATATTTTTTCTAAGTTCTCCCTGTGCACTTTTGCTGTACTGTAGCTTTCTAGTTCTTTTTTTTCCCCTCCTGCCGTTTCTGTGTTTCATCTTAAGTGAGTTTATTCAAGTATCGGCATTGTTTTTTTCCCCTCGAAAGCTCAGCAGTGAGAGAGAGGGAGAGAGAGAGAGAGAGAGAGAGAAGGAGAAGAAGAAGCATTGGCCACATATCCAGGTCTAGCTCCCAGAGCCCAGAGGACGCGTTCCATAATCCCACCGATGATGTGTACCGGCCACGTGAAGGCAAGCAGCCCCACAAATACCCTCCTAGCTCCGCCATCCATTTTTATTGTATTCGGGCCGCAGTGTTGTATTTCCTGCCTCCTCTTAGCACCACACACACAGTGCACTCGAAAACAAAAATCCATACTATCGATCGGCCAGTGTCACCACAATTATTCTTTTGAAACAGCCATTGAAAACAAATTACATCTGCACTGCGTTTTCATCCGATTGCTCCGGGTGAGCAATGTTCACCCCCCCCCACCTTCCACCCCACCACTCGTCGAGCCCCCTCTCCTTCCTCTAGCTCCTGCCCCTAGCACTAACAACAGCACTGGGGCAGTTGTGATTAAAGGAGTGTGTGTGTTCAGTCACACCACATGAGAGGGGTTATGGGGGAAAACTAAAAGAAAGGTACTTAAGAGAAACAAAGGCTTAAATTTGCAACACAGCCACAGCACATGCGTTGTACAATGCTGTAACATTAGAAATGTACTGTGAAGAGGGGAGAAAGAAGGGGAGAGGAGCGTGGTGCAGGCAAGTGTGTGGTGCTCTTTGTGAGTGTGTGTGTGTTTTCTGTGCAGTAAGGTACTAAAGCAGTAATTACCTGGCTGGTTTCCCCTTTCTCTTATTAGAAAATATATCAGTGGTGCATCAACCATCCTGAGAACACTAATGGAATTAGGTCTACAGCACTTTTCTTCTATTTTTTTAAAAATAGAAAACCAGGCACATTGGGGGTACTTGTGTATGTTTGCGTGTGTGTGTATGTTTGCGTGTGTGTGTGTCAGAAATGCTTTTAAGCAGCCTTTTTATTCTGAGAAACACATATTTCCCTCTGATGTAAAAATTGCCTCATGTGCTCTATTTTCCCTTATTTGGCCAAATTAGTTTGCAGTTCCTGATCTAAATTGACATTCACTCTTCCACCCAGTAGTGCATTTTTAATCTTTATGTATGTGGCTTGAAGTAAGCTAATTACACATTTGTGTCAGAAAATAATTTACAGCACCTGTTGGTTTTAAATCTAGTTCTAATGTTTATCAAAATGCCTTTGCAAGCCCTCGAGCTTTGGTGATGTTTCAGATACGAATAATTATCTGGATAACAAACAAACAAACAAACAAGCAAGTAAATAAATAAACAAAGAATGAAAGAAAGAAAGAAAGAAAGAAGAAGAAGAAGAAGAAGAAGAAGAAGAAGAAGAACAACAACAATAATAATAATAATAATAATAATAATAATAATAATAATAATAACAATAATAATAATAATAATAATAATAATAATAATATACACAGTTGTTTACAGATAACCTTAATATATTTATTTATTTATTTATTTTGTTTGTTTGATTTTTGCTTTATTGTTTTTCTTTTTTTTAGTGGATTGCTTCTGGGAGTCTTAGAAATTACAGAACATTTACAAAACTTAGTAAAAGTTAATAACACTTGCACACTATTACCAGTATAAACTATTACATTAATTAATACATTATTCAAGAAATTAGGGTTTGATTAATTGGCACAATTTATTTTACCACATTATTTCATCATTTTAAAACCATTTAGCATTTATAAACCCTGTATGAAGTCAAATTAGCACTGGTATTAATTGATTAAATATGAATTAAATAATGAACTCATTCCTGAACTGATATTTGTTCTATACTGTATATGACTAAAACATATCTGCACCAACCAACCTGAAATGACCCCTTAATTAATAACTCCTTTGTGATTAATTTGTGGAATTTATAGGTGATGCTGAAAGGGGGATCCTAACATTTTCACACGGTGACCCAGTTTAGTTAATTATCAATATTTAGTAATGTGTGTTTTAATTGATGATAATTTATGTGGACTTTTAGTCATAGGTGAAATTATGGCATTAGTTAATGGGGTTGAAACAAACATCAATTAATACATGCATTAATTATTGTGTTAACATTATTAAAGGTGTATTCATTTTAAAATGGCTTGTTAATATTAACTAATGCTGTAAATGTGAGGGGAAACTTTATGTAAAATATTTCCTAAATTAATTAGATATTTATTATAGGTAACCGAGTTTAAAGTAATGCACAGTCCTAAATCTTATTATACGTTATTCAGATATGAATACAGGATTTAAAGCTTCCTCTTTAGCAGTTCACATTTTCAAGGACTTGGCCCTTTCTGCTCCTCAGCAGCTCGCTGTTTTGGTTCAGCGTGTTCATGCGGCGGGAGACAGAGCTGAAACGAATGGCGCTCCGCTGCGGCTGATAATTAATCGTGGCTCGCACTGGCCGATCTTGGCACTCGGGTTGCGGGTTGGAGGCTGAATCCCTTTGTTAAGCTTTGACCACACAAGTCACCACGCCGGCCCACCCTCCCTCCAGCAGCAAGGGAAACGCCAACTTTGGAGTATTAAGAAAACCAATAGCCTTGTTGACATGAACATGGGAGCCTAACCCCCGCAGCCTCCTCGTATGAGGCATTGATTTTTCTGTCTGGGTGCTGCACTAAAGCCATTCATTCACTATGGGCAGCCCGGGCCTGGCCAAATCTACCACCTCCCGCTTCTCTTCTCCCTTCATACCTCTGGGGCTAGGAGCTGAGGATTAACACTCCCCACCCCACCCCCCTTCAATCCCAACACACACACACACACACACACACACACACATCTACCCAGATGATTGGTGTTGGGCTTGTTTCAGATGGGCAGAAGGTTAGGGATGAAAAGCGGTTGGGGTGGCTAACATCTCAGGCACTTTGGAATGGACCTGACCTTTGTGACCCTAAGGTCATGAGAGGCTCATTTTCTCCATGGGAGTAACACAACACTCCCACTCAGTTGTGCTTACTTAGCAAAATGAATTCAATTACAACTTAAAAGCCTTTTTTTTAATCCATCTGAGAGGCCTTGTGCACTCACTTTTTTTCTTTTTCACTCTGTCAGTCTCTACATCTTTCAGTGGGCTGAGGAATTTTATTTATTTAACACTCCTTTTAGAAAAGTGTAACCACATCAACCCAGTTAAATCGAGTACAGTACAATATGATATATTATACTGTTATAATAAATGTAAGGAATAAAACATGACAGGATGTGCTGTTATAGGAGATGAATCAAAGACAGGGTGGTGTGATTCCCAGAGCTAATTACTTCCTATAACAGAACATCCTGAAGTGTTTTATTTCTCTTATACCACAATAATTTGACGATGGTTATGCTTTTTAATTTATTGTTAATGAAATGTCACGCTCTTTAACTGTTGCTAAATATCCACGAAACAACTTAGCTCCAAAAAACACACAAAAACCTTGCACTCTTACTGAGAAAAAACAGAAAGCGCAAAGTCATCAGTCCTGAAGAACTGACATGATGGAAACTTGCTGACCGTTACAAAGCCTTGACACTGGAGACACCTTCCATAAATATAAAATAAAGGTCTCCTTACAGAAACCTTCACGATATCAGTGATTATGTTTTCTTTAAATAACAACATGATAACATATTAGAATAAATTAATATAAACCTGTGGTTTGAATGTCAGAGCTGCTGTTATACACTCCCCTTTGAAACTATTGGAACGGCAAGGCCAATTCATTTGTTTGTGCTATACATCTGTTGCTCAGTACACCAGCAGTTTTTTGTTTTTTTTCAGGACATTCCAGATTGTTGTGCTATGCCCAATGTTTGTTCAATGCCTCTGACTGATTTTCCCTCTTTTCTCAGCTTGCTTTTCTCCCATATACAGCTCTCTGATCATGTTGGCTTATCCTTTTTAACAGCAAATGCAGTCTTCACAGGTAAAACTGAAGGCTAAAACCAAGAATAGATGTTCAGAGCTACAGTATTTATTATTTAAACAATCAGTCCAAGAGGACACACCTGGGTAACAAGAAACATCTGTCAATCACATGTTCCAATATTTTTGCTTGCCTACTAATTGGATGGTCTGATACAAAATGTCTTATGTTCTATGTCGTTTAACACATCTACATATAAATACCAGGAAATAAAAGCTGAAAGTCTAAACTCTCTTCTCATATTCATCGTTTGATCTTAAACCCAAATGTCTTTAGTCTACAGCAAAAAAAAAAAAAAAGGCCTTGCTGTCCCAATAGTTTCGGAGGGGACTGTAGAAAAGGAATGAAAATGAACACCTTCTGATTCACCATGAGATTCGAGAATTCGACAATGCTGTAGTATAATTATGATATATACAGTATATATTATGATATTTTCCCCAACCAGCATGGTTTTGGAAAGTCCACAACTTCATTCCGCCCTGTTAGAAATGAGCTTCAGATGCAGACAGGAAAAACACAGAATATTCACAGATTTCCACTTTGTGCCACAAAGACAGGCTCTGAATTAAATCGCATGAATTGTTAACATTCATCTCTGCTATTCGAAGCAAAAGCTTCTTGTTTTAATAACAGGGCTGAAGTAGTTAATATCACTAAATAAATAATGCATGGAATTGCTGTAAAAGTCTCTCTCTGTTTTTCTCGCCAGCTCAAATGGCACATGGCGTACGGCAGCGCCGGGTTTGCCAGCATTAAAGAGATTTGGAGTGAGCGGCGTGCACTAGGGCCCTAGGCCACCCATTTGAATACTAATCTCCTTTCAATCATATCAAATGCATCCAATTCATTTATTCAAATCAAAGGGCCATAAACTCACACTTATCTTGTATGAAAATATTGCCTGTGTCTTTTTTCCCTCAGTCATTTGAATTTCTGTGCTGCTCGCCTTTTTGAAATTTCACACAGTTGAACTCCGCTATGGAAGACGGTCAGCATTACCAAGCGCATCAGCCATTGTTTTCCAGATTTCCATGCGTATGCCTTCGTTTTGATTGCAGCAGGGACATTCGACTGAGCCTTAATGTATTCCTCTTGCTGATTAGGTTCGAAAATGAGAGGTGCAAACTGATGCGCGCGACCTGCGAGCAAACAGACAGAATTCATATGAACAGCGCAATCATTCTTCCGAAGCTTGATTAACCAAGCTCGCAAAGAGAATTCAAGAAAATGTACATTATTATTTGAACTGTCATACACGGGCAATTGTAATTGACAAGATTTGTATGAGATATGATGCAATAAGAGAATACTGTATATTAAATAGAAAAAAATACCCCTGCCTTGATTACCAGCAGAACATTAAGGAGAGGCATGATATTAGAACAACACAATTATAGCGCTTTTTTCCCCGGGACACACTCCTAGGGTTTCTGATGCATTAGCAAGCCTTGGCTAACGAAGAGAAAAAAAATAAGTACAGCAGATTTTCAAAGCACCAGTTGTACCCAATATCATTAAAAATTCATTCAACTTCTCCCTCAACATGACAAGTGTTTGGTCGTGGAGAAGACGCGCCGTGAGCTGAGAAAAGAAGAATCTTGTTTTTACTTTTTTCCTATCCTCTTTTTATGCTTTTTTGTTAGTTTTTATTTATTTTTGTTCTTTCCCACCCTCTCTTCCACACTCACTGTCTTTGTCCGTTTCTGTCTACATGTTTTCCATCATTCTCTTTTTCTCTCTCTCCCTTGTTTGCATGTACCTATCTCTATCTCTCTCCCTCAATCTCTTGTCCTTCCATCTCTCTCTCTCTCTCTCTCTCTCTCTCTCTCTCTCTCTCTCTCTCTCTCTCTCTCTTCCTTGTCCTCCTCTGCAGATCTTGGCTCCCCAGCTGAAAGATGTAGCCATTACAGAGCGACAGCTTGACACACAATGACCTGTCAGCGCATTCATCTCTCTGTGTTTTATTTGAGCAGAGAGCCAAAACTGAGCTGAAAATAAGCAAGTTGTTTCAAGGCCCTGGAATAAGATCAAACACTCGCTGGCACCAGCCATGGCTCGCACTCTGATTTACAGGCCATCTGTCAAAGAGGTGATTAGACCAAAGCACTGCTTAAAAACCTATAGACACTCTCATCTCATGCAACTCCCTAAACATAACACTTTATTCCTATTTACTGTGTATGAGCATTCGCGATTAAAACAGTGTGACAGAATCAGGGCCGTTTCTGAGCGTTTAGGGGCCCTAAGCGACTCAGGGGCCCACTACCCACACCAATCATATTACTTTATATGCAAGAATTTCTTCTCTCAGGTGAGTTAACAGGCTACCATTGTCATACCTAATAGTGACGAGTTAGTAACACTTCTTAATCTAGATACGAGTTAGCTAGTTAGCCACTAACTTTTCCCATTTCAGTTACATCAACAAAGGGAAGCAAGAAAGCAGACTACTTGACTAAATTCAATTAATCTGCATTAATTTCTTATCATTTTTTTGTGTACATTTCGTCCTTCTGCGTTTTTCCACTCCAGATACGTAGATGATCACTGCTCCATCATGATCTGACATTAGTTACATTTGTTACCTCATTTCCGTATGTAAATTGCAGTTTCTATTCCTTTTATGCGACGAGACAGCCCACTATGACTGCCGGATTTTCACGAAATTATAGCATGCATACTTACAGGGTATCCCAAAAGTCTCCATACATAGGGGACTATGTTTGCCAGCACCACATCGGTTGTGCCTTCGTCAGTGGATGTTCGTGGACGTCCACTTCTCAGTTGGTCCACGACGCTTCCAGACTTTTTGAATTTGTTAATAAGTTGGCAACAGTGTCATGTGTAATGTGCTTGCCATGTTTCATGTTAAAGTCCATCGCATATATATATACCCTGTAGATCCTGTGATAAAGGCCCATGTAGATGGCCGCAGATTTGCTTGAGAGGGCATTACAGTGACGTTACAGCTGTAACTTGTAACAATGTTGTAACAAGCTGCAACAATGCTTCAACCCATTTGGCATCTTTATACTATTCACTAAAAGTATGTATTATTTTTGTGAAGAAGAAGTACATACTTTTGAGTGTGTAGCAAAAGAGTATGCAACTACTAGGACATATGGGTGGTTCAAGAGTTAGGGCTCTGGCTTATTGATCAGAAGGTCAGGGGTTCAAGCCCCAGCACTGTGAAGCTGCCACTGTTGGGCTCTTGAGTCTTAACCCTCTCTGCTCCAGGGGCACCGTATCATGGCTGACCCTGTGCTCTGACCCCAACTTCCTAACAAGCTGGGATATGTGAAGAAAAGAACTTCACTGTGCTGTAATGTATATTTGACAAATAAAGGTTTCTTCTTCTTAACACGTCATGTAACGGAAGAGAACGTTGTTGCCCGGAGGAGAGCACTGTCCCCGTAAACAATCTCCTCTTTGCATTTCAGCTTTTCTTCATTCATTATTCCAAATATAATTTATACTATATAATTTAATTTACCATTCTCTTGATTTATTTTTTCCACATTTCCTTTCCACATTTAAAACTTAAGTTACAAAAGGATAAAAAGTACAACATGTCATTCTTTAAAAAAAAAAATGTCAGGACATGCGGTTACTGAAATACAATCAACTTCAGGCTAGTATCAGTAACCCTGCTTCATGTCCACATCACACCATCTCACCATTGATTATTTTCTTATGATAACATGTCTAAAAGTTTTATTCCTTAAATAAATGTTATCAACACTGATTATCAGCACAGTTTAAATTAAATTAATAGAATTTAATAGAATATGCAGTCTATCATGCCAGACATGTTTGGTGCCTGATGTTTGGTTAGTTTTGCAGTACAGCTATGAGGCTAACAAACAAGAGAAGCTTATAGCCATCAGCTTAATGTTGTGCATGTCTGCATATCTAAATCAGCACACAATTACCGTAAAACTGTGTTCAGTCATTAAGTAATCTCATATTTACTTGTTTATGTAGTTTATGACACTGTATGACACAGTTAGGGTTTAGACACTGATGTTGGGCGAGTTTAGGGTTTAGGCACTGATGTTGGGTGAGTTTAGGGTTTAGGCACTGATGTTGGGTGAGTTTAGGGTTTAGGCACTGATGTTGGGCAAGTTTTGGCACTGATGTTGGGCGAGTTTAGGCACTGATGTTGGGTGAGTTTAGGTTTTAGGCACTGATGTTAGGCGAGTTTAGGCACTGATGTTGGGCAAGTTTAGACACTGATGTTGGGCGAGTTTAGGGTTTAGACACTAATGTTAGGCAAGTTTAGGCACTGATGTTGGGCGAGTTTAGGGTTTAGGCACTGATGTTGGGCAAGTTTAGGCACTGAGGTTGGGGAAGTTTAGGGTTTAGGTACTGATGTTGGGCGAGTTTAGGCACTGATGTTGGGCGAGTTTAGGGTTTAGGCACTGATGTTGGGCGAGTTTAGGGTTTAGGCACTGATGTTGGCCAAGTTTAGGGTTTAGGCACTCATATTGGGCAAGTTTAGGGTTTAGGCACAGATGTTGTGCAAGTTAAGACACTGATGTTGGGCGAGTTTAGGGTTTAGGCACTGATGTTGTGTGAGTTAAGACACTGATGTTGGGCGAGTTTAGGGTTTAGGCACTGATGTTGGGCAAGTTTAGGGTTTAGGCACTGATGTTGTGCAAGTTTAGGCACTGATGTTGGGCGAGTTTAGGGTTTAGGTACTGATGTTGGGCGAGTTTAGGCACTGATGTTGGGTGAGTTTAGGGTTTAGGCACTGATGTTGGGCGAGTTTAGGGTTTAGGCACTGATGTTGGGCGAGTTTAGGGTTTAGGCACTGATGTTGGGAAGTTTAGGGTTTAGGCACTGATGTTGTGCGAGTTAAGACACTGATGTTGGGCAAGTTTAGGGTTTAGGTACTGATGTTGGGCAAGTTTAGGCACTGATGTTGGGCGAGTTTAGGCACTGATGTTGGGCAAGTTTAGGCACTGATGTTGGGCAAGTTTAGTGTTTAGGCACTGATGTTGTGCGAGTTTAGGCACTGATGTTGGGCGAGTTTAGGGATTAGGCACTGATGTTGGGCAAGTTTAGGCACTGATGTTGGGCAAGTTTAGGCACTGATGTTGGGCGAGTTTATGCACTGATGTTGGGCGAGTTTAGGCACTGATGTTGGGCGAGTTTATGCACTGATATTGGGCAAGTTTAGGGTTTAGGCACTGATGTTGGGCAAGTTTAGGCACTGATGTTGGGCGAGGAAGTCTTGGATGCAGTCGGCGTTCCAGCTCATGTCCACCTCACACCATTTCACCATTGATTTTTTTCTTATAATAACATGTCTAAAAGTTTTATTCCTTAAATAAATGTTATCAACACTGATTATCAGCACAGTTTAAATTAAATTAATAGAATTTAATAGAATATGCAGTCTATCATGCCAGACATGTTTGGTGCCTTATGTTTGGTTAGTTTTGCAGTACAGCTATGAGGCTAACAAACAAGAGAAGCTTATAGCCATCAGCTTAATGTTGTGCATGTCTGCATGTCTAAATCAGCACACAATTACCGTAAAACTGTGTTCAGTCATTAGGTAATCTCATATTTACTTGTTTATGTAGTTTATGACACTGTATGAGACAGTTAGGGTTTAGACACTGATGTTGGGTGAGTTTAGGGTTTAGGCACTGATGTTGGGTGAGTTTAGGGTTTAGGCAGTGATGTTGGGCGAGTTTAGGGTTTAGGCACTGATGTTGGGTGAGTTTAGGCAATGATGTTGGGTTAGTTTAGGGTTTAGGCACTGATGTTGGGTGAGTTTAGTGTTTAGGCACTGATTTTGGGCAAGTTTAGGCAATGATGTTGGGCGAGTTTCGGGTTTAGGCACTGATGTTGGGCAAGTTTAGGCACTGATGTTGGGCGAGGAAGTCTTGGGTGCAGTCGGCGTTCCAGCTCATCCCAAAGGTTTTCAGTAGGCTTGAGGTCAGGGCTCTGTGTAGGACACTCGAATTCTTCCAAACCTTTTGAAAACCATGCCTCTATAAACCTCGAAAGAATCACATATGGGTGTGATGCTCAAGTGTCCATATACTTTTGGACATGTAGTGTATGTAGCATAAAAAAAAGAAAACAGAAACAGCAGCCATCTTGAAGTCAGAATCACTTTCTTTCTCAGTCAATAGTTTGGTATTACAAAACGCAAGTGTATGCATAGTGCTTTAGTGATGCAGTTTTTATAATGGCAGACTGTTAGCTATAAGCTTCATTTTTATAGCCATAGCTTCATTAAAAATTAAAGAATTAAACATCAGACAGCAAATGTTGGTCATTTGTCTTAAAGTAAAAAAAAATAATAATAATTTAATATTTGGTTTTCCACAGTTTTGGTTCTCCTCGTGCTTTGGGGGTTTCTTCCAGGTACTCTGGTTTCCTCCTCCAGTACAAAGACATGCATTGTAGGTTGATTGGCATCTCAAATTTGTCCATAGTGTATGAATGGGTGTGTGGGTGTAATTGTGCCCTACGATGGATTGGCAGTCTCCCTTTGGCCCGAGTCCCCTAGGATAGGCTCCAGGCTTGCCGTGAACTTGTAGAAATACATTTTTTAAATAATGTAATTATAATAGATTATAAATTATAATTTAATTTTAACAAATGCACAACACTGACTGGTTGACTTGGGCTTTTATTTCCACCTATCTAGACTGTCTCTTATACACTGCATGATGTTTCAAGTGTAGGGTCAGTATAAGAGCAAAGTTCATCGCTCTTATCCTGATACATGGATTTGGCAGTGTATTATGTGTGTGATAACGGCCCACACAGCCTCACACCCACACTCACAAGGACACACATTCATGCATAGGTTCAGTTGGACAGTGCTCCTGTGACCTTGTGCTGCTTTATTGAGTCTCATGGTGAGTTGATTCTCTGCTATTGTTTGGTCATCACTCAGCACCCACACAGTGTCCACTGATTGTGCTTCATCTCTAGCCAACTCTGCTCTCAGATACTTTGTGTGTGTGTGTGTGTGTGTGTGTGTGTGTGTGTGTGTGTGTGTGTGTGTGTGTGTGTGTGTGTGTGTGTGTGTGTGTGTTGTGCCATCATTGAATGCAACTTCCAGTTTCCTCTAGTGATAGTGTTTACATCAAGAGAACAGCCATTATGCAAGGTTGCCAAAGTTTGCTGTTCACTACCTCCTCTGTATGGATGTACGTATGTGCTTTTTGGGTATCAGTGAATCGATTTACTCACTGTCAAAGTTATTCAATAGTTATGACAATATGTAATGATAGAGGATAATTTTAGGACCTTGATGTTTAGTGAAATATGTGTATCATAAGATTCTACTTTAAAAATCATACAGTATATTTTGTATATGGGTATATGGCTACGCAGACAATGCCAACCCTTTATCTAGTTAGCATAGTTCTGGTGTTACAGTGCTTAAGTATGGTGTATATCTTTTTTTTTTTTTTTTTTTTTTTGTAAAAGTAAATATCCCAAGGCTGGGCCTATCTGAAATGGAGGGGTCGGAAAGATTGAAAAAATAAATAAATAAATAAATAAATAAATATATCAATAAACAGGTTGTCTCCTAGGGCGTTCCACCAATCAGCGTCAGCATCACGTTGCCTAGCACATACATGTAAGAAAATGGAAAGAAAATGGAAATGAGCAAAGGGAACGACCCATTGAGCAGCAGTTTTGAGTCTGCTGATAAAAGTGCAAAGCGTGCTAATCCACGGCCCACAGAAATGGAAACACTACAGGGTGCTGCATGCTAATGTGTCCAGGCAAAGAAAATATGCTGAAAAGTTACATACTGTATATACACACACACACTCAATAGGGATTATTCACTATATACTGTATGTTCAGATAATAAGAGATCAAGGCAGAATTTTGCTGTGTCTTTTGTTGTTGTTGTCCTTCAGGCAGAAAAATCCTGATTCTTAAGGAAAGCTTTGCTGGTGATGCAGTTGCTACTTCGCCAGCAGTACAGATCATGTAAAAATTTAATAAACCTATAAAGGCGAGGACAAAAACCTTGATCTGCTCCTCCTGCTACTCTCTGCCTGATCCTGATGTCTCTGGATTCTATCAACTCCAGTGTAGATTCATGCACTGGCTGTGATTAAGAGCCCGAATCAGTCACAGGCTTTCTGCATAATATCTAAGAAATGTAGATTGCATGACCGACACACTTTTAAGGTTTGAGCCAGACAATGGGGTGAAGAAACCCGAGCCTTATTTAAGCGCAGTGTCCTGCTTTGAATTCAGATAGAGGTGAATCAGAGCAGATCTGGCTAATGATAATGAGCTGTAAATACTAGAGCGTTAGTATTCACAGCAGGTGAATAAACGTTTGAACACAGAAACTGTGCTTAAATATACTGACGTAATGGAAACCTTTTTTTCTACTCCCTTGTATGCACCAGCAAACATGCTGATACAACTTAAAGGTCATGTTCTTTTCACGCTGACAGGGCCCTCAGAAACTTTGACGAGGAGGTCCCTCTGAAGGAGCGCTCCATCCGTCTGCTCACTAAAAACAGAATTAAGCTTCCCGTCAAACCTGTGTCAGCTCGATCATGCACAGTAATTAGAAAGGCAAGAAAAAGCGAGTAGGGGATGAAAAAAAAAAAACAACAAACCACAGTTTGACTGAGACAACGGACAAACTGAGAATTTTTTGTGTTGAGAGACACAGAAAATAAGGATTGTACAGTACTGAAATATTAGACTTATAACAATTATAGCTTTAATTTGCATATTTGTACTGTAGGTGCTGTTTGACCTTAGAAATCATCTTGGTGTTTTGTTCCTAACTGACCCTTAGAGAATATTGCATATTTTTACTGAATAGGAAGTAAAAAAAAAAACAAAGATCAAGGACGCAGAATTATACAGAAGCACAAAAAAAAGGGAAAGAAAAATAACCACTGGCGATGTCATACATCAAGCCATCAAGCTGAATTCAGAGCTGAGAACTTTGAGGGCAAGGTTAATTGAAACGTTTCTGCGCCTACTATGGCTCAGTCTGTCATTTTCACCATATTACATCATGTTAATTTCTCAACTGAAGCCCAAGCTCATGACTATAAACAAGCTCTGTACTTTAACACACATTACCCATTTAATTACATCTACGTGAATGTAATTTGAAGGATGCATGTGGAGGAAGCTTAGCTGTTTCTTTTTTTTTTTTTTTTCTTTTCTTTTAATCTCTCATTAAATTAGACAAACAGTACCTGTGTGCCATATGTTACGCTGATTATCTCACAAACCCACTGTTTCCCTTTGCAATTAGCAGGTAACAGCAATCAAGGGGACAAAAGCCGTTGAACTGTTTGCATGTGCTCTATAAATAGTCTCAGGCTTAAAATTATGACAAAAGAAGTGGAGGATACGCAGAAATGTGATTGTAACTGTAAAAGAAAATGATCAAATTGAATTGAATAATGATTGTAATGTTATTGAATTTTTTTTTTTTTCAGTCATTCAGTTATAACAAGTTTGTGGTGTCTTTCTGTAAGTATATGATGGTAAGATGGGTGTGTGTGTGTGTGTGTGTGTGTGTGTCTGTGTGTGTGTGTGTGTGTGTGTGTGTGTGTGTGTGTGTGTGTGTGTGTGTGTGTTATTTCAGCTGACCAAGGGCCAGACCGTTTCTGTTTCCTTCCATCCTGAAAGGTAACAGTAATAGCCATTAAAGGATGGCCTTAAGAGTCTCTGGCATGTTGATGCCTGATGCACAAAGGTCATTGATTCTGGGGCCTTCTTCTTTCTCTTAACAATTCGCTTGGATTTTTTTTTTTTTGGCATTTGGTGAGCACACGCAGAGGCCAGCTCTCTTCGATGTGCCGACCTTGACAGCGAATTGGATAAATAAACCTTCAATTTAGCCTCTCTCTCCTTCTTGGCTTGCCTAGCCGGGCAGCATGTCCCACCGGGAGTCTTCACCTATCCGAAGAGCTCAGTCTGCCCTCGGCTTAGTGACAAACACAACCTCCTTCTCCCGCTAACAGCCCTCTCCTGTAGCAGTCAAAGTCAATCCAGCACTCCCCAACAATTTAATGCCAATTCTGTCTTTCGAACTGGTCTTTGACCAGCATATACACAGACCTGCGCACACACATACACCTGCACATGGACTTACCGAATAACACAATCCCACTCATTCACTAAACCTGTCGCAGGAGGCAGCTGGACTGAGCGAATCACTCCATAACAGGTAATGACATGGCATTTAATGGTACTGTCCAAAGCGATTCATGGCCTGCAGACAGGTAACAGGGGACACGGATAAACGTGGCATAAGGGCAACAACACTGACACCGTATCTCTTCCAGGCCTTGTCAACACATACCAAGTGACACAGGTGTCACTGTTTATGCCTAAATACATATAGTTTGGTGGGGGAGATTGTCCTGATGTTAATAAGAGTGTGTAGGTGTGTAGAGGGGCTTCTATCTACCTTCCTACCTTCTGTTTAATGCAAATTGTACACTTGTGCATAATAACTACACCTAAAAGACATGAAATGGAAAAGATCCAAAATATGAAAACAGGATTTTCCCTCTATTGCAGGGGAAAATATGGTATGTCAGCAAGAGCTAGTGTGCATGTGTACCATTTACAAAATTCAAAAAATACAAAGACGTCAAGTCAAAGTTCAAAGTAAGTTGATCTCTATTGCTTCATTTACTGTATGTATCGAAAAATTGTTAGTTACCTAGCTAGCATTCATTCTAGACCTAAATGTACTTGGGAAATTGTTTATTACCTTAATCCTATCTGGCCACCTGGCCCGCTATCTAGGTAGTTAGTTAGCTAGCTAGCTAAATAGATAGACAGCCTTCTAGCTAGTTAGCAATCTATTTAATTTATTCTTATTAGCTAACAAAACTAGCTAGCTAGAATAATAGCTTGCTATCTAGTTAGCTACCTACCTACTAATTTAGTCTTACTACCTACTGTAGCTACCTAGAGTGTTTAAATTGAACTGGCTCTTTGGATGTTGTGTTCTGTGAGGTATTATTGTCATGTATTTTGTCTATTTCCTGATGCATGTGGTCCACATTTCCATGTCCTGAGTGACGTCAGAAGCAATATGTTGTGTGAATTAGGTGAATAAACAGTAATGCAAATTGAATTTTGGAATAAATGTTGGCAAAATGGGTGGCACGTTGGCGTAGCAGTAATGTTGCCATCTCACAGCTCCAGCTTCCCCTATGTCCATGTGGGTTTCCTCCGGGTTCTGTGTGAATGTATGTGTGCATGGCTCCCTGCCTTGGACTGGTGTCCCATCCAGATTGTATTCCCACCTCATGCCCACTGTTCCTGGGATAGGCTCCAGATCCAACATGACCCTGAGCAGGATAAAGTGCTTACTGAAGATGAATGAATGAATTACCATAACTGTGTGTGTATTTTGCTGGCATCTTATCCTCTAGCAGTAAGTATGGGTTTTGGACTTGAGTTATAATCTTGAAGACATTTCTGCTGATCATTTGCTGTCCACAGAATGTCATCATAATGGCAGTTATTGAAACAGAGATATTTACATTGTCTTTAAAAAAAAAAAGGCTTAAAATGTATGAACCATGGATGGTTACATGTGTGTGTGTGTGTGTGTGTGTGTGTGTGTGTGTGTGTTAGCAGATGAGTGATGAGAAATAGGGACAGAGGAGAACAGCTAGGGAAAGAGCTATGGAGAGCTGTAAAAGTGACTGCGGCTGGCGATAAATCGGATTTATATCGGCTCCTCTTGGTTTGATTGTTAATTGCACACTGCTTACTTGCAGAGTCAAGTCTTATGAGGAGGAAGAGCCCTTGATTTGTTTCTGTGCTCTACACTGCTGAGTAATGAATACAGAGACACAGACAGAGAGAAAAAGAAATAGAGGATCACCTAGTGAAGAATGATGGACAAGGTTAAAAGCAGCTGCAAGTTTTGATCATTTGCACAAGTTCTTTAGCACTGGTGGCAGAAGGATGGGGATGTAACTAGTGAACATGGAGTTGAATGAAAGACAAAACTTTCATGCAAGATGCTTGGCAAAAGAAGTCTTAAGTCTCTCTCTCTCTCTCTCTCTCTCTCTCTCTCTCTCTCTCTCTCTCTCTCTCTCTCTCTCTCTCTGAATGGTCTGTGTGACAGTGTGTCATACTCCATCAGATTACAGGCAGACTACAGAGTGGCAAAAAATACAGAGGAGGATGGCAGACAAGAATTGGAAAGAAACAAGCAGCTAGGGTCATTTGAGATGAATTGAGAAGGAAATCGAGGAGAAGGGAGACAGACTGAAAAGGGAAGAAAGAGGCCGAGCGATATATATCCTCCTCCGTGCACTACCATTAAGCCCTCAGGCAGCGGTGGGATAGGCTGTTTGTGCACAGGCTGACCAGAGGAAATCACTGTTATGAAAGCAAATCAAATCAAGCTTTAACATTCTCTTTTAGCTAACAGCACTGGGGTCATGCAGAGGTCTGCTTCTTCCTTTACACACTGCTAGCAACGGATTATCAACAGCTCTGAGAATCCCAATATGGCCTATGCGAATTAGGCAGTACAGAATTGTATATTAACCATATAAATAATGAAATATAGTACATATCACAAAAAAACACTATTTGTTGTTCCATGATTGGGAAAAAAGTGCAAACACACGTAATCAGTGTTGCCTACCGTAGAAACAACTCCCAGTCAGCAGAGGTTACCATCTCCTGAATAGTAAACTAGATCTACAATTACTTCATGCTCACACCATATATAAACAGAAATTCTCTGTATCATTGTGAACTCTTGCCTACTACCTAGTACCTTGTTGTTTCTCTGACTGTTAATTATTCTGACCCTTGTCTTTCTTATTGTTAATGACTTTGGACTGCCCTTCTGATTGTAATGACCATGATTCTTTGTGTACCAACCATTGGCTGATTCTAGAGAATGTTAGCTTGCTTGCATTAGCTAGCTTTCTGTGTCATGTTAATAATGTTTTAGCCAGAAAAAAAAAAAATTCCAGTTACCATTAATAGCATTCAACTACCCATCTTTATCAACATCATTCTTCTTTTCGTTTGGCACCTAACTAGTGTCTGGATGAGGGCAACCTCGGACCTAGTGTGTTGCTGCTGGTTCTTGGACAATACTTTTCCATACTTGTCGAACAAGGATGACATTCCTGGCTTCTTTGAGGTTGAGTCTCTGATCCCTCAGGTCATTTATAACTTGCTTGGTCCACATCTTGTTTTAGTGCTGATCAGTGCTTTCAGGGAAGTCTGTATGGGAGCCAATTGTCGCTCATGCTATACATGTGGCTGAACCATAGAAACTTTCATCTCTGGATTTCATTCATTCTTGGGTTGCTGTTCACATCTTAGCCTTATGGTCTTGTTTCAGTGGCGACCACAGCTGGAAACTCCCAGGATTTGTCATAAACAACATTTGGAGGGCCTCAAGTTTATTCATGTCTGACTTGAAAAGCGTCCATGTCTCCAATCCACAGAGCAGTATGTCAGGATTGTTGTTTGGAAGAGACGCATCTTGGTCTCAATGGATATGTTTTTTTTTTCGTCCACATGCAGAATTTGAGCAAGGTGAAGGCCACGGTAGCCTGACCGATCCTGCTGCAAATCTCTGCGATGGATGCCACTTTCTTCTCCTGAACCAGAGACCCTAGATATTTGAACACCTCAGGTGTTTGATTTGGTCTTCATCCTGGTTGGCAATGGTTTACCAATCTATTGGTTGCCAGGACCTTGGTCTTGTCTATATTGATTCAAGCCAGAAGACTGCGGTTTTAATTAGCTGGAGTTAAAAATCCCTGAAATTAATCCTGGATGAGTTTTTGGACCAGTGATGGACTATTAAGGCGTTAATGAGAAGTTAATCTGAAAATTCATGTGTATGGTATAAATGTTATAGAAAATTATAGATCTTAATTGAATAGCCTGGATTTAGGTATAGCAACAATCAGTTTGTTTACATACTGGGTCAAAGCAAATGATCTTAATATCATGGTGTAATGTTATGTCCTTTCGGAATTCAGAGAAATATGGATTTTGACATGTGTCTGTATTAGCAGACACATGAGCCAATACAGATTAACCACAGTGTGAAGCTTTATCAGGGGGTTTGTGGTATGGAGAAGATTTCCGGCTGTGTCACAGACAGCTCTAATGACACCTTCAGTCTTAAATGCGAAGCCGTCGCTGCTTCTCTCCCTGACTGTGATAATGACTGGCTTTGCCCCAAACTGTGTCAAACGAAGACAAATACACCCAGCCAACTTCATCATGTAATTAGATTCTGCCTACAATATCTTATGATAAAGGTTTATGTAGTGCTAATAGCTACCTCTTGGTTTGGGTTCAGCTTTGATTCAGCCTTTACTAACCTCCAGGTATGTTTTTAACGGTCTTTCATCTTTTTTTTCATCTGTGATTGAAGTACTGTTCTGCTTTTGGAGTGGATGTGGAGGAATTAAGTGGTCTCAGAGAGAGACAGGGGGAGAGAGGGGGAACAGAGCGAGACTGCGAGGTATATGATTTACTTATTTCTGAAAGAATAGCGTGAGTAGGCATTTATGTGTGTGTATGTGTGTGTGTGCTTCTGTAGAATGGCACTAAAATTTGTAAAATTTGTTTTGAAAGTCAGTACACTGGGTTCATTCTTATTGTGTGTGTGTGTGTGTATGTGTGTGTGTGTGTGTGTGTCAGATGAGTGTCTTCCTGCCCTCTCAAAGGCCCTGAGGGCTGCCTGGAGGCGTGCCTGCAGTGCCTGTTCTTACAGCGCTCACATCAGGAGACAGCCAAAACTCTAGTACTCTTCCCTGAAGCAAACTTACGTGCACACACACACACACACACACACACACACACACACACACACACACACACTGTTAAAACTCTTATGGAAATTCACTATAATTTAACATGGTATCACTGTAGTGTACTGTAGCTTTACTATGACACTGTATGATATTAGTGTGTTTAGTTTATGATTAGTTTATGATAACTACGGTTAACTCTGAACAATAAAACTACCAGTGACATACTGTGGCACTTTATAGTAACTATAATTATACAGTATGTTACATGTTAATTCTTCTGTAGTTTACCTACGTATGTTGCTTTATGGTAACTATACTGTATGTACTACATACAGTATTTAACAGTGTTATAGCCACGATATTATGGTAATTACATTTATACCACAATGTTGTTGAATTCTCACTGATTCATCTTCTACAAAAGCAGCTCTGACAAAAGTGCATGGCAAATCACAGGTTTATACTGATGTGCTTGTTATGTTACCATGTGCTTGTAGTAACAACTCATTCACAGCGACCGATGTATGCTCTACGTAATGTAAGATTAAAAGAAAAAAAAAGGATTTCATCATTCCTGAAACTTTCAATAAGAAGACATTTATTTAACAGTTATGGAAGGAGTCTCCAGTGTCAGGTTTCAGTAAGATTTTCACCACAGGAAGTCTTCAGGACAGAGGATTTTGCACTTTCTGGTTTCTGAGTAACATGTCAAGCTACTTGACAAGTTTTTCTTTTTATATATATATATATATAGTGTGGCTGGAAAGGGGATAGCCATTATAAGTCAAGTTTAAAAAACTTGTATGTTGTTTCACGGGCATTTCACAGCATTTAATGTAAAAATGTGTTGTTCTTTAATTGCTGTGATATAAGAGGAATATCACAGTTCCAGATGCATTGTTATAGAAAAATATTTAAACTTTGGAGTGCTGGCACATCTCAACATCCCCTCGTTGATTATTTTCCTACAACTGCTCCCTCTGTCATGTTTTATTCCTTACTTATTATATACTACACTGCCAGAATGTTACTACTGTGCTTTTTGTTAACTATACTTATTATATACTACACTGCCACAGTGTTTATAATTCTGGTCGTTATATTCTTGGCCATAACATTATTATGGTTTTACTGTGGTACTTATATTAATTGTTTGGTTATTATAAAACAACCATAGACTTCTATATTTTTAAAAGACATGGTTGATATTTGATTTGATATTTGGTTGATATTTGATATGGAAGAAGGAATAACAGATAAACTACAGAAGCTTACATAGTGTTGCATATGTTGCACTTTTAATGTATAAATTAGTTGTTACTCCACACCACGGATAGATAGATAGATAGATAGATAGATAGATAGATAGATAGATAGATAGATAGATAGATAGATAGATAGATAGATAGATAGATAGATAGATAGATATTTACTACAATGTAAACAACCACGCATCTACACCTTCAGTTAAATGCACACAGCACTCAAACATACTGCGAAGGATAAATTAAACCCCTCGCTCTCATTTACTGTCCCCTCTCCTGATTTCCTTTTATATTTGCATGGCCTAAATAAATACATCAGGATGGTTTAGTAATGTGTACAGCAAGGCCACAGCCCCACAAATCAGCCATGGAGCTAGCTCGCTCCATCACTCACCCGGCCTGTACTTTACAACACAATTACTCGCTTCCTGACACAAATGAGCTGGGCCTAGCAACCTGCAGCAAGCTAATTACAGCCAGCCATGGCCCGCCCCACCATTAAAACAATCACGCCGTTTTACACCAGCCAATGCTGCCACCAGCTACCACCCACTGCTTTCACACACACACACACACACACACACACACACACACACACACACACACACACACACACACACACACACACACACACACACACACACTATTTAAAGTGAATTTATCAGTTTGCTTTTATGTTTTTCCTTTTTGTGCCTTCTGCCATCCAGCAGAAGGAAATGACTGTATGTTCTCCATCAGTGTCTGTGTCATCCATGTACAGTATTTACACATTCATGCTCCTGTCATGCCCACCATAAATTCCTTTAAGAGCTGTCAATAGCCTGTATATGAAACTAACATCACAAACCACATCATACAATCCATTGTTTCCTGTAAATTTGCAAATCATTAGCAATGTGAGAAGAAAGATAAGGATGTTCTTCTGTGTCTGGGAGGTGGTTGGGCTCTTTGGTGCAGTTATTCTTTATCTGTATGGTTAGTGGTTAGATGGGGCTCAGCAATCACCGTTAATTAGCATTACTGCTGCTGCAACTACACTGAAAATCAGGCCTACCTAACCTCTGTTTCACAAAAGACAGAAGAATGAGTCATTTTTGCCTCTTATGAAGTGGAGCTAAAAGGAGATATTCTGGGCTCCTAATTACTGAATGTTTACTCTGCACCTCCGCTCCTGCCACCCTCAGGCTCCTTTATGCATGAACCAGAGAATTTTACAAAAGAAGAAAAAAAAACCTGTCAGCCATTTTGCTTTTATCTTGGAGCCCAGTGACACAGAATAGAGAGCAACAGTAGCTGACTCAGTAAGACTTTCGCTGTTTACCCTCTGGGCCTGATCTGCGCAACCAAAAAGATACAGACCTTTGATTTAGGTTCTTCTTCTAGTATTTAGAAGCAATGTCCTTTTTAGTGATTAAGCTGTTTGGTTGCTGAGTTCACAGTGCAGTTTTATAGGCACTACAATGGTAGTGCAATGACCAGTGCAAATCACTGCTACATGTCACATGGTCACATGGTTATGTCACGTATATAGTTTGGTTATTTTTCTAGAACTGGAAAAAATTCATTGGGATCTTCATGGAGAATCACATTCACAGTCTTTAAACATTTTTACTAAGCACAATACTCACACAAGAATAGTATGGTATGATACCTTATGGTATGAGGTTTGAATAAAACAAAATCAATTAATATGACTTGAATTGTATGAAAAGTTACAAAGGCTAAGGTTATGGGTGGAGCTAGCATTTATATTTGAGTTCATTCGTATGAGATTGAATGAAATCTAACAATATCAACCTTGTTCCTTCGGGTGTGTACATTTTTTTTTTTTTTTACTTCAAGGTTTTGCTTTTCTTCATGGCTAGTATTGGTCGAGAGTGTTTGTGGGAGTGGGCAGAATTTATTCGAGACTGGGTGAGTATGGGATTCTGAAATCCTTATCTACCCACCTCCTCCTTATCTCCTTTTTACTTGGGAGGGCCTGGCTGTTTAGCACAAAGCTGAAGCTGCCAGTATCTCCAGCCCAAGTTGTCAGTGTCCCCCCATTACATTCCTCTTAATACCCCTATCAGTTGAAGGTATGGCATGCACTCTCAAAAAAGGTTGTTGAACTGTTCATCATAGCATACAGTTTACGGTAAAGAGGAATCCTAAGCGCTTTCTAATTTGATTGCATGTCTGCATTGTGTATTTTCTCTACACAGTGTGCACACACACCATAAAAACAACTGGCCGGGTAAAAATGGGGCCTGTTAGGAAACTCATCTGCTGTTTCCCCTTTAAGAGATAATAAAAAGCGCCTCCTTTTCTAGATTTTTTCAGGAAAAGACGGCTAGAAATATTTCTTTCATGCCCCCTTTTGTGTGTGATGGTGTATTAAAGCCATATTTTGTGTCATCTCTGACAGATATACGGTGTGCCTTAAACAATATGAACTATCTGTTAAGAAATAAATTGCTTACACCACTGGAATTCTTACAGGAACACTTCAATCCAGACCCCCTAACCCTTTATATAATTATTTCTGCCACATTTTCTCAGTGCAAGCAGACATGGCCACTGATTGCAATAAAACACTTCAGCATTGGAACGAGGACTGCTGAGGCCATCAGTTATCAAAGTGGACGTTGATCTAATGAAGGTTTTGATGACTGCAACAAAGGTAAAGATGACCTTTGGACTTTTGAGTTGATGTTTGGTGAAGCTCAATCTTGGACGATGTCAAAGTCACAACTCACAAGGCACGAACATATTTTCACTAGGAATGCACCACAAGTAGACAGTGATATATCTTGCTGCTTAAACACCTTTTGGATCGTTTCGTGGCAACATTTTTTAAGTACAAGTCTACGTCTGCACCCTAAATGAGGCAGAACTGAGCGTACCGTGTGACTGTTAATAGTCTGTCTTGGCGACCTCAGTGTCTCCATCCTCATTCTGTTTCTCTATTCTCTCTCTCTCTCTCTCTCTCTCTCTTTCTCTCTCTCTCTCTCTCTCTCTCTCTCTCTCTCTCTCTCTCTCTATATATATATATATATATATATATATATATATATATATATATATATATATATATATATATATATATATATATATATGTGTGTGTGTGTGTGTCTGTGTGTGTGTGTGTGTGTGTGTGTGTGTGTGTGTGTGTATCACTGTGCACGTTCTGCATTTTCTGTTAATGTGCCACACACATAAATCAGACTAACAAGAGACGGACGAGCAGCTAACCCTCCAGACACACATACTCATTACTCTACTAAGGGAGGAAGAGACATGACACTTCCTTTCCCTCCAACCTCTCTCTCTCTCTCTCTCTCTTTCTCTCTCTCTCACGCATCCACCCACATGCACACATACACATGCATGCATGTTTCCTCTTGTCTCTGATTGATAGCTTCCTGTCTCTGCTGCAGTCCCCTCCACTTGCAAATCGTCCTTCATCTCCTCAAATTCACATGAGATGATTGACATTTACGTCAGCTCTTACCAAGGCAGCCACCCATCCTGTTAAAGCTCATGCCCAGATGTGTTTCATTGTGACCTGCCATGCTTCTTCTCAAACACAAACCTGAAGCAGATTGCATTGCTTAGTCATTACTCCTCATTGACCCAATGATGGATATGGCACTGCAGAATAACAGCAGGCAGTGAAGGATTCAAAACCTGATGGGAAATGTGGGATACTCTGGCATGGTCCAGCTACCCACATGACAACAGACTAGGGGAGGGTGTACACATCAGAGCTGTATGTGCCGTCCACATTCCTTATACTCCAGGCTGCACAGACAGCATGCAGAACAAAAATATTTCAGTGGACAAAAGTACTAGGAAAAACCCTGTAGCAGATCGCAGAGCCAATAAACATTAAAAAAAAATAGCTGTAGTTCAGCATTCTAGTTTTCTAAACATAAACCACCTCAGCTTCTGTAGCAGAAGCTCAACTGAAGCTTATCTAATCACATGCATTTTTTGTAGATTATATAGCTGAATGAAACTCATCAGACCAGAGACAAGCTACATGCCTAGATACATGGATCCATAAAGGGGGAAGTTCTCAGGTTTCAGATTTAGATTTAGATTATCTTATTTAACCTCTCCTGGTCTGATTAACAGTCTGACAACATGGCTTGTTTAAAAATAAGTTGATAATGAATGCATAAAGTTTAAAGATGAATGGACAAAGAATTGTGTGTTTATTCTCCAGGGAAATTCAAAACAGATATATCATCTCTGATCAGTAACCATGGTGTGAGTCAAAAGTGGTAACATGAAACACCTCGACAAAACAAAATATAACCACTTCAGATTGTCTTCATTGTAGTCATGAAGTAATCACTAATGGTTCATTTTAGTTACTTATCCAGACCTTATCCAAATTTTAGTTGAGTACCTCTGGTTTAGACAATTATCACCTTGCTTTTCAATTCATTTTTCTGGGCCATTCATTTCACTTTGTGTCTTCTTTATTCTTGGAAAACAAGTAACCAATATCACACTATATCAAATATGTCTTTGAAAAATAAACATGTTGATCCAGTGCTATTTTAATGACACTTAAGACACTTAAGACAATGCTCATAGGGCTACATAAAACCTACATAAGCCTTTCATAAAAACTGACATAAACATGCATTTATGAATATTAATTCAGTCTTTTTCCAACAGACATCAGCTGTTTTGTTCATTTTGATTTCAAGTGACAGATTTTTGTTGACATAAGGTTGTGTTATGACACTTTCTGCACTGAAATATATTTGAACATAATTGCAATTTATGGTGATGATTTAACGTGTCAAACATCAAACTAATTTTAATTTATGGTCAGAGAAAAGATGCATAACTGTCATTAAGGTGTTGTGAAATTGCTTTAATAAACTCTTAGGAATACTATCATTAAACACACTCTACCGATAGGCTAGAACACACAACTCTGTCATGATAATGTCATGGATTTAGCACACATATGCATGAATATTTTATAATTAGTGAAACAAAAGAAATCTTTATTTAAAAGCCATAGAAGGATACACAACCTGATACTGCTTTAAGTATTTAATCCAATCATATAAGCAGAATTAATTTCACTTAGCTAGTAAATGTCACATCATTACCCTTCTGAGTTGACATATTAAAAGAACACTGACTTACAAAATTGTCAAATGACGAGTGTTATTGATCTTTTTTTTTTAAATGATAAAAGTACTTAGCAGTCAGTATTCACCTGTCGGAATAAGCCTTTAGCAAGCCTTTAAGCCTTTAGTACGTTTATTTTACTTTAGTCATGAAAGCTTATATTGATGTCATTTATGGTTATGAACACCACACCATTTATCATAATATCAAAAAAATTACAATAAATAAAGTATAGATGATTCTATTTTTTTTTTTAATGAAAATGCAAATCAGCTGTATACTTGGTCAGATAACTCCCTAACAACCTACCAAATCACCATTAGCAATTAACCGTTAACAAGAGCTACTATATGTATGATTGTTATTACTGTAAATAATACAATAAATATCAGGTGCTCAGTCGGATGATGTTCATTAATCCATTCCTCTTCAGTAAACTCTTTTTCATGGTCGGAATCCAGAGACAGGAATATACCCCGGATGGGGTACCATGCACACTCATTCATACCTTGGGTTAGTTTAGTAGTAGTAGCCAATCAACTACTGGCCTGTTTTGGGAGGTGGGAGGAAACCAGAAAACCCAGAGGAAAACCACATCAGATGACATTATAAAGGAAATTAAAAGTCAGCTTGCTCATTAGAGATCTAGACTTAGATTTCTATAAAGCTGCTTTTTGGTAAAAGTGCCGTTCTGCTGACAGACTCACACACATACTGTTCATAATTATACACACATGTATGTCCACCACATCATTCATCATTCATACATCTTCAGTAACTGTTTAATCACTAGGTCATTCACACCTAGGGGCAATTTAGAGCCACCAGTTAACCAGTAGGAAGTGGGAGGAAACCGGAGAACCCAGAGGAAACCCACACAAAGAGAACTCCACACAGACAGTAACCCAAGCTCAGGACAAACCAGGAACCCTGGATGCACTATTTGCCTATGACACTCTTGGCTCTGCATTTTAAAAAGCAGCAGAGTTTTTTTTTTTTTTTTTTTTTTAAGATGCTCTCTTTCTTTCTCTGTTTTCCCCTTTCTTTGTTTATATTTCCCCCATCCCCCTTTCAGCATGTACTCACTACACCCACACACACCCTTCCACAAGGCTCCACACATCTTGGCACATCTCCTTGTTTTTGACAGTCAAATCAAACCAACGTGAGTGATGGAGACCAGAGGGTGGATGTGTGTGTGTGTGTGTGTGTGTGTGTGTGTGTGTGTGTGTGTGTGTGTGTGTGTGTGAGTGTGTGAGAGAGAGCGAGAGCAAGGGATAGAGGACAGAATAACAATCAAAGGAATGAGAGAATACAGGTGTTTAGGTTTATGAGACAAGCTCAGTTGCTTGGGTCTTTGACAGCTGTTGATGTTATCAGAGACACTTGGCTGTTATTGGCTACGGATTTGAAAGGCACGGGGGGGGGGGGGGGGGGGGGGGGGATGGGGGAGTTAAGAAACAGAGAAAGAGAAAGAGAGAGAAAGAGAGAAGGAAGGGGTCCAGAGGGCCTCTCCCTCTGAAACATCCCTGTTTGATAACATTTGGCTGAACTTTCGGATGTGAACCTCCCTCCTGACTCTACCACACTCAAACTGATCGCAGAGAGAAAGCGAAGAGACAGAGGGAGAAAGACAGACAAGTAAAACATTATTGACCGGAGTGCTTCGCGTCTATTAGGAGGAAGAGCAGAAAGGGGCCGGGCGAGGGGGGTCGGCGAGCGTCTCCCAAAGCAGACAGGCTTCAAGCTAATCAGGAGGGAACGAAGGAAGCACAGTAACCCTTCACTAGAGGAACAGGTCGCCATGCGGGCACATGAAAACAAGTGAGAGAGCAGCAGTCATTATCTGCCATTTTAACAGCCTCTGCTTTCACAACACAGACTCCCAACTTTTCATCTTCGCCTCAAGAGGTCAGAGCTCAGGCCATGTGATGTGTTTTTGCCAGCGTGCTTTGTAACAGTGGATTATTCAGCACTGCTACACTTCTGCAAACAGCTGAACTTAAAGTTGCTGCTCTCTTTCAGACAGTTATAGCTAAAGTACTCGAATAGTACATTCTTAAAAGAAATCTAGAATGCTAAAGGATTTTACCTCGGCCTCACCATAAGCATTTCACTTACATACAGTATGTCTTACTGCACAAATGATAAATAAAATGATTCAGAAACCAATTAACTCACACTCACATAAATGCTTCTCAAATTCATGATAATTTACAGTTGAGGTCATAAGTTTACATACGCCCTGCAGAATCTGCAAAATGTTAAAAATGTAAAAAATTAAAGGGATAATAAAATTGCATTTGTTTTATTATTTAGTACTGCCCTGAATAAACTGAATAACAGATGTTTGCATACTGTATAGTCCACAAGACACAATAATAACTAAATTTACACAAATGAACCAGTTCAAAAGTTCACATACGCTTGATTCTTAATACTGCGTGTTGTCACCTGGATGATCAACAACTGTTTTTATGTTTTGTGATAGTTGCTCATGAGTCCCTTGTTTGTCCTGAGCAGTTTAACTGCCCAATGTTCTTCAGAAAAATCCTCCAGGTCTTGCACATTCTTTGGTTTTCCAGCATCTTCTGCATATTTGACCCCTTTCCAACAGCGGCTATATGATTTTGAGATCCATCTTTTCACACTGAGGACAACTGAAGGACTCAAACACAACTATTACAAAAGGTCCAAACATTCAATGATGATCAAGAAGGCAACACGATACATTAAGAGCCAGGGGGATGTAAACTTTTGAACAGGATGATCTGTGTAAATTGTTATTATTTTGTCTTCTGGGGAACATGTAAATATCTTACATAGCTTCTGAAGGGCAGTACTAAATTAAAAAAAAAAAAAAATTTAACAAAAAAGATCTTTAAACAAAATAATAGCAATTTACACTGATCATCCTGTTCAAAAGTTTACATCCCCCGGCTCTTAATGTACAGTACTGTGTTGCCTTCTTGAGCATCAGTGAACGTTTGCACCTTTTGTAATAGTTTCCTATTTGTAATAATCTCTCTGTTGTCAAGTGTGAAAAGATAGACCCCAAAATCATATAGCTATTGTTGGAAAAGGTTCATTTTTCAGGAGATCAAGTTGCTAAACGCAAGGATGCTTGGTCAGATGAGGGTCATGTCCACTTGCAACTTTGCCACATACATTCTATTCATTCCAGTGGATAGCTTTGCATTCACGTGGTGCGTGATGGTTGTGAATTGGAAAACCTAGCTCACCAAATGTGTGGCAAAACCTGGTTGAATTTAGCCAATCAGACAAACACTTCATGATGGGGAGCCAAATAAAAAAAATATATAAGCATCCACTGATAGAGGCCGTGAAACAGCATGCGGATAAAAAAAAATATGCGAGTGGACACATAACATTACTCTCAACTAAAAGCAGAAATTGTTGTTGGCAATAATTCTAGACTTAGATTTATTTTGCAGCAAATATTTGAACAGCCATAAAGTATTTCACTTTAGATGGTACACTTTATCAAAAAATATGAATACCAAGCTATTTGGATGAATATGAAGCAAAGAACAGCTGTTGTTTTATTCATAAGCTCTAGCTGTTAGATGTGAATGCAGACACCATTTACTGTTGACACATAGTATAATTGCTGAATGTATACATTGTGCATCACAAATAGCGTTGTTTACATGCCGGCTTTTTCAGCCTCGTATTCAGTTGCAGCCGAAAGTAATCCTTGTATGTTTACCAGCCAGATAACATTCCGAGAAACAAGCAGGGCACAAAATCAGGGAACACCATGCAGCGAGGCCATGAATTTTCCCCATAAAATATTTTCCTATTCTGATAAAACACTGACCCCAACTGAGATTAATCAAGAAAACAGGAGGGAGGTTGAAAAATGCATAATCTTTTCTTTTATTCGTTTTTTTTCCCCCTTCACTTCCCGTTGAATGTTAATTTGCTTCATGCTACCACACTACCATAGATAATCTGGATGGAAATGGACCTGCTTCGTCCTAGCTTCGCCAAGAAATATGTCAGAAGTCCAACTCTATTTTCTCACACACAGTATTAATTTGGAGCTCAGAGGTGTTGGTGATGGATATTCAGGATGGAGGACTAATAGCTGAAATTATATTATTGCTAATAATACATGTGCTGCAGGCTCTGATGAGCTTCATCTGTGGCCTCTTCTAATTCATATGTAAGAATCGAATATGAATTTCCTGGTTAAAAAGCGAGCCTTTCTACCGCAAGCGTGTTCAATAGCGGCCGTTTATTATCAGAAGCAAAATTCCAACACCAGAGCTATGAAAGTTCACGCATAAGTCATTTAATGGAGGTTTCCCGAATCTTGATCATGGGCTTGTTTCTTCATTAACTCTCGGCTTCATATCACAAAATTTATGCTTTTCGCTCTTAATGCAATTTATGTTTTTACCAAGGCAATCTGAAGCCAGGATCAAAGTTTGCTTCCTCCAGTGGAATGAGAGAGAAGGGGAGGTATGGAGGTGGTCATTAAAGAAAAGTGCAATACATGTTGTTTCCTCTTCGCTTTTTCTTTCTTAATGCACTGGAAGACAAATTACACCCCCTAGGTTTCTCTTGTTATTCCACAATTACAGCAGGTACACGACTTTTCTTCATAAAGGATCTGATTGCTCAGAGTGCTCTACCTGAGCATGCACTAAACCTCATCTGCCCTTTAACACAGTGAGATTGTTTTGGGGATTTTTATTTTATTTTATTTTATTTTATTTTTGTGTGTGTGTTTTTGCTTTTTTCTTTTTTTCATCTGTGTATGATAGACAGAGATACTTTATTGTGTATTCATCCTCTCCTACAGTTATACCCAGATCTTTTTTCCATAAATTATTTGCATGTGTGGCTTTCTGTGCCAGTTCAATTCATCTGAACTGCAGTATGCTCTGAACTTATACATCCACATATCTTAATCCAACACAGCCTTGCCCTGTTATGCCAAAACCAGAAAGAGAGTGGTGTAATCATAAATGTAGGCTAAGCAGTGCACAATCTGCTCTTCCTCGTCCCCGTGGTTTTGGCAACGAGATGGAGATTAATTTCAGCTTCACCCACAGAACAAGCGTCTGCTACGGTGTTACTTTACTGCCAAAAAAGACCTCAATAGTTTAATCTGTGAGCAGGATTCCTTCTGCCATCATGTATGTTTTGTTTGTTTGTTTGTTTGTTTGTTTGTTTGTTTTGTTCAAAACGAGACTGCTCAGGATTTTCAGAATGGGTTACAAAATACTTTACTATATGGCCAAACATTTGTGGACACCTGACCTTCACACCCATATGTGCTTGTTGAACATCCTATTCCAGGTTTAGTCCCGCTTTGCTGTTATAATAACCTCCATTCTTCTGGGAAGGCTTTCCACTAGATTTTGGAGTGTGGCTGTGGGGATTTGTGATCATTCAGCCACGAGTGAGGTCAGGTTGATGTCGATCTGAGGAGGCCTGGGGTGCAGTCAGCATTCCAAGTCATCCCAAAGGTGTTCAATGGGGTTGAGGTCAGGGATCTGTGCCTCAAGATTTTCTACACCAACCTTGGCAAACCATGTCTTCATGGAGCTCTGTCATGCTGGAACAGATTTGGGCCTCTTGATTCCAGTGAAGGGAAATTGTAATGAAACAACACACAAAGACATTCTATATAATCATGCGCTCCCAACATTGTAGCAATAGTTTAGGAGAGGCCCGAATTGATGTGATGATCAGGTATCCACAAACCTTTGGCCATATAGTGGTGCATACCACTGCCTTATGCTTTTATTGGTAGAAGAAACCAGAGATTAAATGATCTAAGTTGTTTTAGGTAAGACTTGGGTCATATGTAGTACAGTATGTTAATGATAAAAGAAGTTCTTAGGCATCCATCCATCCATTTTCTGTACCACTTACCCTACACAGTGTCGCAAGAAGCCTGGAGCCTATCCAAGGGAACTCGGGGCATGAGTAGGCTTGGTGGGGGGCCAGCCAATCCCACACACCCATTCCAACACTACGGACAATTTGGAAATGCCAATCAGCCTACAACGTGTGTCTTTGGACTGGGTCAGGAAACCGGAGTACCCGGAGGAAACCCCCGAAGTACGGGGAGGACACAGGACGCAGCCGGGAATCGATTCCCCAATCCTCGAGGTGTGAGGCAAATGTGCTAACCACTAAGCCACCATGCCCAGCAAGTTCTTATGCATCTGATCACTAATTTAAGTAGTGGACAAACAATACAGAGCATGCTGTTATATGAAAATAATCATTGATGCATATCAGGCCATTGCCACCATATATAGCATGTCCCACATTAATGTTTTCCTCTTATACTGCAGAAATTTGTCAACAGTATCTATTATTTATTTATATACTCTTTATCTGCTTATAGTTACATTTAATGTTGTGGAATGTCCACAAAACAAATTAATTCTTATTATCATGTACATTATAACAGCGTTCCCAACAGCCTGCCTTTTTTCTCTTCCTTGAAGCTAATAAAGTTAAAACGTTACTGATCAACTGTAACTTTACCTCTCATTATTACAAAGCACTGGAGACTCCATCCAAAAATGCTAAATAAACATTTCTTTACCAAAAAAAAAAAAAATAATAAATAAATAAAATCTATTTTTTCTAAAATAAATAAATAAACAAATAAATAAAAATCGGTTTATGTGGTGTGTCCATAAACAAGTCCATGTGTTAATATTAAAACAATAACATATCAGAACAAGTGCATTACCATAAACCCATGATTTTCCTTGCAGCCAGAAATAATGTCAGAGCTATTCTGTAACATACTGTAAATTGTGTCTTTGTACACAATGCTGAATCACTGCACTGTTTCTGACTTTGCTAGCATTATACCATTAATTGCTTTAGTTGTCACTTTGGACATTGGGTCGACATTGGAGCTAATACAATTAGCTACTTTAAGTTCTCCCTGGTATTTTAATATAGGTGCATTAAAAACAAATTCTAATACAATTAGGAGTCTAATTTAGTACTTTATCTGATTTATGGCTTATTTGATAATGAGCTATATTAACTGAGGTATTTAGACTATAAACAAAATTTGATAAAACTACGTAAAATGTTCTTAAATGTACTGTACGCGTGCTAGTTAAACATGTCTGCTAATACAAGTGAAAAAAAAAGATTTTTTAAAAAGAATATTCAGGAAAATGTTTTCAGGCGTTCTTTTTCTTTTTTTTATTCACACACAGAAATGCTAGAATAGCTGCGAATTAGGAGTTTAGCTGTCCATTGAATGTTTCAGCAGCGGCTGGGTTGGGAGGATTTAATAATAGAGAAATATATTACTTATCCAGCTAGCAGCATGAGCATCACATATAAACTGAGGTGATCCGTTATTTGTTTCAATTGTGTTAGAACAATTGTGTAACTTTTAGCAAGTAATAATTGCATCTGTAATCATTAAGAAATGTCACAAACAACTGTCTAGACCACTGCCTTATGGAAACCAGGAGAAGCCTTTTTCTCAAGTTCTCCTACAGCGAGAATGAGGAGAGTAGTAACAATTTCATTGGTCAAAACCTCTGACCTCTTTTAATTAGATGACAACTTTTGGCAGAGTTGTTACATTGAAAACCTGAGCATGTGGAGAAGGGACACCAAATGGGTGGGCGCAAAAAGGCCACGTAGGTTCAACTGAAGCAGACAGGACCTCAAATGCCCTCAGTTTAATTTCATTGTGTGTGTTTATTTTTATAAGAGAGAAAAAGAAAGCTGTATAGAAGGAATCCAGATTCAGATTAAATTGTGCTCCCAATTTTTGACAATAAAATAACATCCATAGTATGCTAGGCAGCCATGCAGTGGGTGAAACATGTTAGCGGATTAGCAGAAGGCTTCTCACAACTATTATTCTATTTGGTTCATTGCTGTTTGGCTGAACGTAACAAGGTAACACACCATAGCCAAGTGCATACAGAAAACACAAAAATCAAACAAAGATGAACAACATAGAGCTGACACCTTAATAAACGATTAAATACTCATACAAATAACCACTTTAAAATGTTTTGTGTATCTCATCCAGCATTTATCTCTTTAGCTCTTTTTGTTCACGGAATAATTTCTAGAACACATCACACATTTCTTCAGTGCTCAGTTTGCTCCTTGTTGTTCAGTTTAGCAGCTTGCGCCTTGCACAAAAAAAAAATGTTGTCTACACAATAACACAATACATGCCATGTTTGGTTCACATCCTGCAGTTGGGTTGATTCAGAATCACTTTGGCCCGTTCACACCTGGCATTAACATGTGTCTCGGATGATCGGATCACAAGTGGACAGCGAGACGCGCAGCTGTTCACATCTAGCGTTATGAATGAGTCTCCAGTGACTAATTGTGATTGGATTTCATACATTGTTTCCGCTGGAAGAAGGCCATCGCACACGTTTATTAATTCAGTCTTCCGCTGCATATATTTTCAGGCAGAAATGTCCTGTGAATCATATCTCTCGTGCCTTTACAGGCCTTTTCAAAAGTTTTAATCGTGTGGTCTGCTAATGAAACCTGAAATGAAATATACGAAATAATGAAATGATTGAGAGATGAAAGATAGCGTCACCTTTATCCATTAGCCTAGTGGCAGAGAGCTCTACCGTTCAGCACAATTTCCAAACAATCTTGTACTGATTACATATTTTCCAGCGAGGGCAATGATGCAGTTGATTAGTTAGTCCTTCATGCTCTCATGATGTGGTCCCAGACCAACTCCAAATGTGGTTTGAGTGATCGGATCACAGTGAGTCTTCGAGACACATTTGACCCTATTCACACTTGTATTTAGCTCTGTACGCTTATTATCAGATCACCCAGGACACATGTTAATGCCAGGCATGAACAGGGCCTTTGGGTGCTTTCACATATGCAATGTTTGGTCCATTCGAATAGAACCCTGGTGCGTTTTCCCCCTCAGCGTGCTAACAGGTGATAACAGAGCAATCACGCTCGGGTGTGGACAGAAACAAATGGTCTCAATCCAGTCCCAAGCAAACTGTAGTGCAATATGATTGCAGCGTGAAAGTAATTCAACCCTGAATCGACTCAACTGCAGAAAGTGAACGAAGCATTCTGTGTATGTGTACAATGGTTAAAAAAAATAAATAAATAGAAAACTTGCATTTACTTAAAAAAATGTTGTCCATCAGCTTATTCATTTTAAGTTGGTGCATATGGTTTATGTGACATGTTTTCGTGCTTATCCTTACAGTATCTAAGGATAAAAGATGTAACTGATGCGATTCAGGTTCTGTTGGCGTCTATATTCATATGTTTTGGCAATGTCCTTGTGTTATGGCTGTTTGGATCTATTTAGTTGAGCAGCTCTGCTTTTATTAGGAGATTATTCTAATATTACTCTTAACTTGCACCAAAATTGTTTTCAGCAAATTTGATTGCTTCAAAGAAGTCAATTTTGAAAGGTTTATTTGAACCAGATATTCTTCTTTCATCAAGCTGGTGTTCTTATTTTTTTGGACGTGCTTATCCTGGAACAGGCTACATCCAGGTTTCATAAGGTAACCAACCGTGTACAATTCAGAATTGGACAGTTGCTGTTAGCTTTGTCAGAAACCTTGTACATTGATGATTGTTGCATCGGTGTGTCTTTGGCTTAATTTGTTTTGTATCTGAATCTTAATTATGTGTGTTGTGTGTGTTGTGTGTACCCCCCCCCCCCTTTTTTTTTGTCTGTGTTTTTGTGTTGCTGTTTTTGTGTTGGTTCTTATCGTTTATGGGAAACCAATAAAAATGCTATTCGCAAAAAAAAAAACAAAAAAAAAAATTGAGAACTAATTGTTAATTCTTCACATTTCAGTGATTATCCTCTCTTACTCTGCTGAAAAGTTTTCATTGAGCATCTTTTACACCTGACTTCATGAGCAGAAAGAAGAGCAGCCCCACTAACAGAATTACAATGAGGCCCAAAATGTACTGCATCTGCAAAAATTAATTATGCACTTTATGATTTCAATAATACATAGCGAAAGGAGAAAAAAAAAAGATTTTGTCTTTTATCTTTGAGCCTTTTCCAAATTTAGTAGCGCTGCATGGATAGGTTTCATTTTGCTTTGAGCTAAAGAGGCCTCTTTTTTTTTGCCTTAAAGCAGCCGGCATGGAGCCAAGAGAAGTGGGAGAGATTTTTTAAAAAGGATGTTTTGAGACCCCTTACCATGAGCTTGCTTTTGTAATTAGCTGGGGCCACCTCAGCGTTTTTTAATGAAACATTTCCGGAGTACGGGAAAGAAAGCCCATCTCGTCTGTCCATGTGTTGTTATGGACAACACACACACACACACACACACACACACACACACACACACACACTCACACACACACACAACAAACACCCTCAGCCAAGCATTCAGAGACAGTATGTGTGGGATAATGTTATCTGGGGGGAGGGGGGGGGGGGTGTATGTGTGTGTGTGTGTCTTGCTTCTTAAATAGGCCGCTAATCACACAAATTATTGCATCTAATTACCGCTCAGGCTCTAATTAATTCCTCCAGTATCACATCATTTAGTACGCATTCACACCACAGCACCTGTTTTTCAGCGAATCTGCGCTGTTAATTTGCTTATAAAACAAATAGCATTTGCATAAAATGCTTAATGAAGGGTTGAGCCGGGTTCTGCTGTCCCGCCATCGTGCTGCGTGGAGAGGTCAGAGATAGAGACGTGCTCTAATCCCACTCCAGAACAATGCTCTCCATTGTCGCGCCTCTCACCCCATCTCTCCCTGATACGTTTTAATAAAACGAGAGCACTCGGCACTAATTAATACGAGCATGCGTTGCTAATTACTCTGCTGTACAACACGCCGGTTGTTGAACCCTTTCATGAAAAATAAAAAAAGCATGTCAGGCTGCAGCGCATGAGGAAGGATAATGATGCAAGAGGAAGTGCGGAGGTCAGACGTGGACTTTAGAGACAATCATAACACTCGAAAAGGTTATGCATTGCGGTTATTCTTTAGTGAACTGCTGAGGCCTTGACTTGAAGAGTGTAGTGAGCCAGAGTTTTGGGAATAACTTGTTTTTGTTTATCCAACTCTAGCATGTCATAATATATATGACATGCGTACGTCATTAAACTTGTAGTATAATGACACCAATGCACATCTACCTGTGCACATCTACGATTCAGTACAAACCTGCTTTACATGCTAACACTTTATTTTTAGGAGTTACTTTGAAGAGATCGGGAGCACGCTATACACATGCAGCATTAGTTCCAAGCTTCAGAAGAACATAGGCAGCTGTAGAGATGTTCTCTTTAGCTCACTGAGAGATGCCATTATCTCCACTGTTTCTTTGGACACTCTTCCCCCTACTGGCGTGAAACTATCATTATACATCTGTGCTGGTAGTGTTTATGCAAAACCGTATACAAACTTACAACATATCACACATAGCACTCAATTTAGTCTCAGTATGTGATTACGGATGATTAATTATCTGATTAATACACTGAATTGCATTCTGATTTTGTCTTTTTGTTTGTGGTTTTGTGTTAAACCATATGTCACATGCTGTTCAAATGCAGACCTGGAATGGAAATAAGTAAAACAGCAAAGGACCAGTTGCGGTAGCCTGCTCTAAAATCAAAGAAGAGCTCTGAAATCTGCATTCATAACCACAATGAACTAGTGTTAAGCAATTTGTCACAAAGGTCCACGTCTGACCCCAGCATACTTTCCCCTGCCTTATAATCCTTCCCTGTGCGTTGCACAACAGATGTGTTCTACAGCAGAGTAATTAGCAACACACACTCCCATCAATACAAATAGTATAGAATAATAAAAACACAATATAACCGAGCTGTTGTTAAATCTCTGTACTGTACATTTACATGGATATACTGTATACGGACATATGTGACATGTTCTGTATAGACTGTGTATATGGATTTTGCTGTTGTAGTCATGTTATGTTAATTTGTTGTATGTTGTGCCTTTTATATGGACATTAGAGAGCTAACAGTCAATGCAAGTTAGATCATTTCAATTCAGTTCAAATATTATTAATATTTCATCTCACATCACGTCAAAATCTTTTTCCAAATAAAAAAATTAAAAATCACCAATTTAAAAGGCTTAAGGCAAAAGGGTTAGGGTTGGGAAGACTAAGCACCTTCATTCTTACAAAATCCCTCAAAAACAAAAGCCTTCACTTGTACAAATTTGCTCTAATTTCTCATGATATCAAGCTATTGCTTCTAAATGAACAATGTGTGACTCTTGAAACATTTCATTATTCATGTTTATGCGCTTTGAAAAAGAAAAAAAAAAAAGAGAAAAAAGCAGAACATCATGTGCAAAATGTAGCATTACTGATCTAGGCCCAGTTTCCCCATGTTAAGATGATAACTAGCAGAGAGAGTATTCAATGATACTATTTAATGATGAGTTTTGTTCCTGAAACTCAGGCCGGATCTCAACATATGTGTGTGATTAATAATGGTATGTAGATTTTTCTGTTACACCACACACACTTTAAAACCCAGGCTCTTTCGTAAGCCTGTTCAGCTCAGATCAGCATAAACAGAGTGTATACAGAGAATAGTAAACTATTCTCTCTCTCTCTCTCTCTCTCTCTCTCTCTCTCTCTCTCTCTCTCTCCCTCTCTCTCTCTCTCTCTCTCTCTCTCTCTCTCTCTCACACACACACATTAGCAAGAAAAAACAGATTTTTGTAGAGCCATCATTTCACCCACTTCTCCCATTTTAGCCAAAAGCAAACACAGAGAGGAATAGAACAGAGAGACATTTTACAGTAACAGAGCAAACAGTCGAGCCGAGCCTTTCCGCCTCTCCGCCTCGCCATAACCGCAGTCCTGCGCCGTAAAGTGGCTTTACGAGGATTAGCGGGAGGTGCTGATTTTTTGACAGCCATCATTAAGAATTAATCATCCTTAATAATTCATGTGAGCTTCCAAAAGTTGAACATTAATTTTTGATCCACTCCATCCCGGCCCATTATTTGCATGAAATCAAATGAAAGTGTCACTATAATGTGGTGACGTCAGTGAGGAGGAGACGGTGGACCGGAACCGGCGTGGATGGGAGTGGGACTTCAGTAGTTAAACTCTCAATGTGTGTGTGTAGCCTATTTCATGATGCTTTCAGATGATTTCATTGCATTGTTGTGCTGCTTTGACAGACACATCGGCCCACCGCCTTTTTTCCATCAAATCTTACTTCCGAGGTTTGCAAATTGGCTGAATAAAATTTTACCGGTATGAACATGCAACAAATGTAACTAAAGGCAAGTTCTAATTTTCCCACATTTTTAATTAAATTAGCTTTTTTGCCAGCAAACTTTATTCCACATTTGTTCTTTACTGCTTTTGGCTAGTTATAACACAAGTGAGTAGCCAAAATCACCAGCTTCAACAATCTATTGCATTCTACTACAATAAATAGAGGCCTATATCACTTGCATTTCAGTGCATTTTTATTGTTGGTTAAATAAACCATTAAAAAAAATCACGCTGTTGAATTTACATTCTTGATATAGTTGGTTTAATTTCTGTTACATTTTTGTTTAGATTTGTTTAAAGATTTATTATTTACTATTCAGTTGCATTGCTGAAATCATAAAAAGAAAAACAAGTTTGTGTGTATCATAAATGATAAGTTTTCTGTTTGTTTAAAATGTTTTTGTCACTAATATATTGTCATCACACAGGAATTTATGATGATGATGATGATGATGATGGTGATTATTATTATTATTATTATTACTATTATTATTATTATTATTATTATTATTATTATTATTATTATTGTCATTATTATGCTGACTTCATAGGATAAACAACACAATATACACCCCACATGAATATAGATAGATAGATAGATAGATAGATAGATAGATAGATAGATAGATAGATAGATAGATAGATAGATAGATAGATAGATAGATAGATAGATAGACATAGCAAAAAAGTGTACAGTCCAAGTAGACGCTCAGAATAAAACACTATCACATACCACAAATACTCATTATTAAAAACCAGAGTACTTCCCTCATGTTTGCCTATACAGAAACACACACACACACACACACACACACACACACACACACACACACACACACACACACACACACACACACACACACACACACACACACACACCCTGAGCTAAATAATTACCCCACTTCCCAGAGCGATCGCTCATTCTGGCCGTAAAGTGAATGCTCTAGGCTGTCCCCCCTTCTCCGTCTCATTAGGACCCTCCCGTCCGCCACGCAGCCGTCCTATGTGAGAAATTATCAATTAAAACTCTGCATCATTTGCATAGGAGGAAGTGGAGATTTATGGGATAGCGAGACGCGCGTGTCCCTGCGCAATCCGGTGCCACTCAGATTGTTTGTGACCAATCTTAAATCCTAGAGGCCCCACCAAGATGAACTGCCACGTTACTGTGAACGTCAAGGAGTCCGAGGCCCAGCTCTGAGATTTATTAGCAATATTATCACAAACATGTCTCAAGTTTTCCCTTTTAATATGGCCCTGAGTCCTTGGAGGAATGTTTCCAACGCTGCAATTACGCATCTCACAACTCCCATTCCCATTCCTGGTATATAACATATTAATAAATATCCGGCCCTTTTTTAATATACGTGCAAGTGTGTTGAGGGGGGGTCTGAGTGCAGGGTTAGACTAATAAATTACTTTTGTCTTTTCATTGCTGTTTTATTTTTCATCATTACTTTCTTTTAACTGCCCTTCTTGTGTGAAAGTAAAACAAGCTGAAGGGCCACCACTGAGGAAAAGAAAAGAAACTTGATTTTGTGAAACATTTTCTCCCTATGCCATGGCATTGGTCTATTCCAATGGAGGGCCACTCACTAAATTGGATTGACCCTCTAATGCACTGTGTGTGTGTGTGTGTGTGTGTGTGTGTGTGTGTGTGTGTGTATGTGTGTGTGTGTGTGTGTGTGTGTGTGAGAGAGAGAGAGAGAGAGAGAGAGAGAGAGAGAGAGAGAGAGAGAGAGCATTGTATAGAGGAAGACACAGACAGCATGATTACTGCAACCTGTGTTTGTCTGTGCCCATTGACTGCTTTGTGAAAATGCCTAACCTTGACTTCAGCAGTGATACAAGGAATTATTCCTTTTCAAACACACTCTGCGTATACTGTACACAATACATAGAGATGGGAAATAACAGCAGAGAACTGGCTTTAAAAAAATATATTATTATTATTATTATTATTATTATTATTATTATTATTATTATTATTATTATTATTATTATTATTATTATAAATAGCATATTTCTTATTATATAATAGACAGAATAGAAATAGGTCTTATTTAGTTTTTTTTCATTATGTAGTATATACAGCACATGATCAACCTATGTGACCATACAGCATTTAGATATTAAGGTGATTGATATTATAGATATTTCTGTGTATCTAAAATATTCAATGTACCGAGCAATCTCTTGATCAAACCCAGACACTCCATCATCATTAGTCTGTAAATCATTATTAGATTTTGGAGACATCATTAGTCTCCAAAACCTATTTTTCATCCAACGTTATCCAACTATATCAATCATAAACAGATAAACATGTTATTTTTGAGTATTAAAATTAGAGTATGTTAAGCTTTATTAACACTTGGTATGAAGTATGATAAGTTTTTGAGGGAAGATAGGGTAGAGGAAAATACTTCTGAAGTGATATATCTTACAGCATAATTCTTATTGTGGCAAACAACTCCCTGTCATAATTTAAGCTAAAATATCACAAAAGACTACATAATAATGGATTACTCATATTTCAGTATGAATTCATTGACAGAAATTTTATTAAGAACATTTTTGAAATTGAGGCTGTTGTTTTTTTTTTTTTTTATTTTAGTGAAATGCGTTCTCAAGCTGGTGCACACTTTATACATCCCTTATTCCAGTGTAAAAATCAGTACTGCTACAATGTAGCAAGAGTGATGCTGATTATTTTCCTATAATAACACGTCCCGAAGTGTTTTATTGCTCTTATACCACAACAATCTCTCAATGCTAACTTTTTTATTTATTAAAGACCGAGCCACCATATATTTCATCTATGTATAGTTACATTTAATATTGTGGAACATCTATAAGCAGTCATTCCCTCACCGGCCACTCTTTTCTCCTTTCTTTTGATGGCATAAAAATGGAGCTTGTCATGTTACCAAGGAACTGTGAACATCTTCCTGACTTAAAGTTGCAGCTTAACCTTTGACCATTATAAAGCACTGACACTGAAGGCTTCTTCCAAAATTGCTAAATAAACATGTCCACACAGAAAACTACAGTTACATACATTGTTAATGTGGAGCATCTGCCATACAAATTCCTGTCTAAGCTGTTAATATAGAAACTATACGGAACTATAAAACTACTGTCTGAACGGTGCTGTTATAGAAAATGAATCAACATGTTCTGACCAATCAGCATCCAGGTCTCTGGTATAAAGAAAGTTATAAGGTAGAAATAGCACTAATTACTAATTACATGTATTTACATGTACAAATACACATCTAAAATACACAATGTGTATTAATACCATATTTACAACTTAATAACCTAAAATATTATTTGTTTATTGTACAATATTTATGTCTAAAGTTCTATGCTTAGAAACAAAAATGCCATTAAAATACACTGCAACATGGCACTTTTAACAGTACAACATCTATGCTTTTTATCTATGCTTTTTATATCCTCCTTCAAATATATATTTAAGAAGAACTAAACTAAATCTTTCCAAATACGCTGAGTAAGCTTGTTGTTTTCCCACTGCCGTGAGAAGGAGGAGGAGGGAGAAGAGGAAGAGGATAAACCTCGACAGCAGTGTCATACCTGTATGACATGAGCTATTATAGCAGTAATGGCTGTTGTTTTTGAGAGAACATGTTTGTTGCTGATATTTATTCACGATTCTCCCCAGAGACATGCATGCAGAGCAGTGGAATGCAGCGCAGCCTCACAGCGCAGCAAACGGCAGCACAGCAGCAGCGCATGGGTCTGATGTGTCTCACATATGCATTAATAATGGACAGCTTTATCATCAACCAAAATCAAAAGAGTCCTGAGTGCAGCAACTGTTACTGTCTTGTCTTGACACCTTCTGCTGCTTGCTTTTGAATGTGTCTGTATACTGTGTGTGTGTGTGTGTGTGTGTGTGTGTGTGTGTGTGTGTGTGTGTGTGTGTGTGTGTGTGTGTGTGTGTGTGTGTGTGTGTGTGTGTGTGTGTGTATGTGTTTGTGCATGTACAGTATGGATGTGTGCGTATGTAGATGAATGCATGTGTGTTTGTGCATCTGTGTATTTATGTGTCTTTATGTAAGTACTAAGTGAATGAGTGGGGGGTTTTTATGGCAATGGTTTGCTTGAGTAGCCCAACTGTCAAACCATATTTTTACCATAGTTCTGTACAAACTGGCCCAAAATTCAGAAAAGAAATATACTTTTACTTATGGAGTCACCACTCCATAAAACTCACACAGTCTCTGCAGTGGTCTCCAGAAAGAAATGTAATTAATTAAAAAAATATTATTTTGTATTTTGATTTTGTATGTTTTTTGTTGTTCTGCATTGTTATTAAATGGAAAATCATACAGGCATTATAATGAAATGATGCCTAAAGGCCCCCATTTAAAGTGTCCCAGCTTTATAGAAGACTCCAACAAACTTTTCTGGTCTTTCTGGAATGTAGCAAAACCAAAATCTAATAAAATATTATTAGATAGCTATTATTGCCAACAATAAACAGCAATTCCCTCAATCAGGAAAGACATCCCTGTTTTGAAAGATAGTTATCTAGCTTACTCAGTCACATTAGACAGAAGTTTGCAAGTTCCACAGGGCATCTCGTTGAGACCAATTATTATTATGAACTCAAGTAAAGTAGCTCAGGAACTGTTCAAGTTCAGGAACATATGTATTAAAATTATATTCTTGGGCTTGCAAGTGGCGCAACAGAAAACCATTCATCCTGTGATCCGGAGACTGCGAGTTCAAATCTTGATGATGCTACAGCCATGCATGGCTGGGAGTCTTATAGAGCAAAATTGGCCATCACAGCAACACTAGCAAAGGGGGCAGATAGGACTTTCGTTTGAGTGTTCTACATCACTCTGTGACGCAGCGCAGTCTAGCAGGCTAGCTCAACATGTCTCTGAGGAAGCATGAGATACCGTCAACCTCCTGTACTGGTTGCTAAGAGGGAGACCTAACTGGTGGGTAGGAATTGGCCAAGACCAAATCAGGGAAAAGGAAAATAAATAATTAGGAAAAATCATCAATAAATAAAAATAATTATGTGTTGATTGCTATTTGTTCCTTTTTTCAGTGATTCTAGGGGCATAGTAGTACCATTCACATCTAATTAAAAAAAAAAAAAAAATGTAGGTCACACCTACATATGGTTCTCTAAATACTGACACAGATACTATTTGGAGCACTATACAGATATAGCTAGAGATAGTGGCATTGTGTTACACTCAATCTGTGTATATAGGTTTATTTGTCTATATCTAGGTATTTTTGCGTTTGTATGTGTTTGCTTAGATGTTTGTATCCACCCGTGTGTATGTGTGATAAGCTCCTGTATGTGTGAGTTTACGTGTCTATAGTCTAAGTAGATGTCTATGCATATAACGTATGTGTATGTAGTGTTGTACATGTGTGTTTGTGTATGTATCTTTATCTGTATATACTGTTTGAGTGTGTGGGAGGAATTGAGAGGGTGGTGTGTTATGTCTACATGTGTATGTACACTGTGTGTGTGCATGTGTTTTGACATGTGTATGTGTGAGTTTAATTATGCGTGGCATGCGCAAATGTGTATATACGTTTATGTCTGTATGTGTGTGTATACAGTATGGTGTGTATGTGTATGACCTAATGTGCATTTATTTGTATGCGAATTTATACATGTATGCTTCTGTATGTATACCTGTATGCTGTGCACTGTGTGTACACCTGAATGTGAGATCGGTATACAGCATGCCTAAGCATACAGATATGCTGCCTAAATATGGATCGGCCTCCCAAAGGCTAAGTGGGATGGCTACTTTAATATCCCCCAATTAGAGTGTGATTTGAGAGATCAGCCGCTGAAGAGCCCGGGCCGTCCCCACCTACATGCAGGGCCTGTCACCCAATGTCACACTCGCACAGTGCAAATGTATGCGGTCAATTACCGAGTGCCGGGCCCTCGTCAGCCACGGGGCCGGGCTAAATATAAAACAGCGGCTGTTGAAATGGGCTGCGGGAAAAAATGAGTGTACGGTAATACCAAGAGACCTTCCTCAGTGTGGGAGTGGTGTGATCTCCTGCCTGTAGCTTTATATACGTTTACAAAGCTTAAATGAACCCTTCTCTCTAAGGGCAAGGAAAAGTGAAGGTGGTGGTCTCTCTCTCTTACTCTCTCTCTCTTTCTCACACACACACACACACACACACACACACACACACACACACACACACACACACACATGCGGTCCCAGAGTGGCCTGTACTAGTGTAGCGGTGCAGTATTTTCCCAGATTACAGGGGGAGAGCTGGCGCCTGCGTTCACAGCTCAGCTGAAGGCGACCAGATCTAATTGCTCTCAGAGGGGGACAGAAAAAGAGAAAGAGAGAAAAACAGACAGAGGAGTGAAGAAGCAAGCTGCTCTCACAGACACACCAGTGTTGTCTCACCCCTCACACTCCATATCAAGCCAACAGTCTTCATCTCTCTCACTCCGAACAACCAGCTACAATTAAGGGAGAAAGATAGAGAGAGAGAGAGAGAGAGAGAGAGAGAGAGAGAGAGAGAGAGAGAGAATAAGTGAGCGAGAGAGACAGAGAGGAACCTTTTATTAAAGCTAGTGCTAATTGAGATAGGAGCCAAATAATCGGGGATGACACTTTAATGAAGACACGCTATGTGAAGCTACTTCCTCTCGCCTGATCACCGTGCCAAGGCAGTGTGCCGGAGAACGAGTGCACCCATTTCCTCCGCTATATTACAAGACCCAAAGAAATGATGTGGAGGTGTCCTCGGCACGCGGTAATGCGGTTTTGGAGCGGTGACAAAAACAGTGAGGGAGATGCTATTGTTCCCCCGTGTTAAAACCCAATTACACGAGGCTCAGCGTGATTGCCTTCGTGAGCTCCCCGTTCGTTTGCCCACAGCAGCAAGGGCTTCTACTCTCACACACACAGATACACAAAACGCAACACACTGATCCAATCAGGGCTGCAGCCGAGCTTCCAACGTCTGTCTCAAGACCGGCGTACTTTTGTTTCTCATTACTGTCTGAGAGGAAAGCAGTGTGTTTACTGCAAAACTCTTTACAGAGGCTTCATTTGTTACACAATTACATCCTGTTAAATGCCAATGTTTTACTGTAAGACATGATACTTATAGCACAGCCAAAATGTTCACAGAACACAACAGAACACTAATGGAATTGTTTTTCTATCATTTTTACTGTCAAATAATCTTTTTCATCTTTTTTTTATGCCACATAAATGAGCTTGGTTTACCTTTTACACTTTTTAATTGCAACTGTTCCTCTTAATTACATTGATTACTTGAATTGTTGTCAAAGAAATGCTGTGATTTTTGTGTTACATGAAAAAAGTGACCCCATAAAACTAGCGTTTATTTTTGTTCATTACAACATCCAGGTTTATAAAATAATCCCATGGATTTTATTTTATTCTACTACAGTGCTGTTAAATTCTCAAATCTGATTGGTCAGAGGGTATTAATTAAACAGCATCTTTGACTGCACTGTATAAAATAAAATACTAATAAAAATAAATTATTCAAATGTATTCTAATACATTATCTTTTTTTATCACAATGATGCAGCACAAAATCTAAGGCTAATAATAAATAAATAAATAATATGTTGTTACTTAACAAGGAAATATTCATAATCATTGATCTTTGGTGAAGAATTCTGAGATGTTTGCTTAAGGTTTTTAGGAATGAAGTCTCCAATATCAGAACTTTGTAACAGTGAAAGGTAAACTTTTCCACCACAAGAAAGTGTAAGGACAGAACATATTGTCTTTATTACTTCAAGAGAAAGTGAGGGAATTACTGTTTATAGATGTTATAATGTAAGTGGTAACAGGGACTTGTGCAGAGGTTGCGAAGGTAACTATAAACAGATAAAAAAAAAAAAAGTATGACGTTCATTTTTTTTTTCCTTAATAAATTAAAAATTGTAATCATTAGCAAACTGCAGTGGTATGAGAGGAATAAACTATGATATGTGGTGTTATAGGAAAATAAGCAAATTCGGGGTGGAAACCCTGAAGCATTACATTGAAGTGTTATTTTTGTATTTTTGTAACACCGAATACCTCCTATCATGTTTTATTCCTAACTTAACTCTTGAAACTCCTAGGACCTGATGATGTGTTCAGACATACATTCTTCACTGTCTACATACTTTTCCTATAAATGATACGATAGTTAAGAAATAAATTCTACACTCATATTTTAATCACTTGTTTCCCAAATTCTTGTAAAATTCTCACATTATAAGACTGGTGAGGCATCAAATTTTCCCCTATATGAAAACACTGATTAGTTTTCAAGGTCATCTGACTATGCTAGTTTATTGAAGAACAGGAAGAAATTAGAAAATGTATTGTAAATTAACAACAGACTTCATCATTAATACATTGTTTACAGAGGTGGGCAGAAACACGCTACATTTACTTCATTATATTTACTTGAGTAACTTTTGGAAAAGAATGTACATTTAAGAGTAGGTTTAACTGGCCATACATACAGTGGGGGAAAAAAGTATTTGATCCCCTGCTGATTTTGTACGTTTGCCCACTGACAAAGAAATGATCAGTCTATAATTTTAATGGTAGGTGTATTTTAACAGTGAGAGACAGAATAACAACAAAAAAATCCAGAAAAACGCATTTCAGAAAAGTTATAAATTGATTTGCATTTTAATGAGGGAAATAAGTATTTGATCCTCTATCAATCAGCAAGATTTCTGGCTCCCAGGTGTTTTTTACACAAGTAATGAGCTGAGATTAGGAGCACTCTCTTAAAGGGAGTGCTCCTAATCTCAGTTTGTTACCTGTAAAAAGACACCTGTCCACAGAAGCAATCAATCAATCAGATTCCAAACTCTCCACCATGGCCAAGACCAAAGAGCTGTCCAACGATGTCAGGGACAAGATTGTAGACCTACACAAGGCTGGAATGGGCTACAAGACCATCGCCAAGCAGCTTGGTGAGAAGGTGACAACAGTTGGTGCGATTATTCGCAAATGGAAGAAACTGTCAGTCTCCCTCGGTCTGGGGCTCCATGCAAGATCTCACCTCATGGAGTTTCAATGATCATGAGAACGGTGAGGAATCAGCCCAGAACTACACGGAAGGATCTTGTTAATGATCTCAAGGCAGCTGGGACCATAGTCACAAAGAAAACAATTGGTAACACACTACGCTGTGAAGGACTGAAATCCTGCAGCGCCCGCAAGGTCCCCCTGCTCAAGAAAGCACATGTACAGGCCTGTCTGAAGTTTGCCTGAATGATTCAGAGGAGAATTGGGTGAAAGTGTTGTGGTCAGGTGTGGTCAGATCTCTCTGGCATCAACTCAACTTGCCATGTTTGGAGGAGGAGGAATGCTGCCTATGACCTCAAGTCATAACATCATCCCCACCGTCAAACATGGAGGTGGGAACATTATGCTTTGGGGGTGTTTTTCTGCTAAGGGGACAGGACAACTGCACCGCATCAAAGGGACGATGGACGGGGCCATGTACCGTCAAATCTTGGGTGAGAACCTCCTTCCCTCAGCCAGGGCATTGAAAATGACCTTAATGACTTGGAGAGGATCTGCAAAGAGGAGTGGGACAAAATCCCTCCTGAGATGTGTGCAAACCTGGTGGCCAACTACAAGACCTCAAGACTACAAGACGTCTGACCTCTGTGATTGCCAACAAGGGTTTTACCACCAAGTACTAAGTCGAAGGGGTCAAATACTTATTTCCCTCATTAATGTGCAAATCAATTTATAACTTTTTTGAAATGTGTTTTTCTGGATTTTTTTTTTGTTGTTGTTATTCTGTCTCTCACTGTTAAAATACACCTACCATTAAAATTATAGAATGATCATTTCTTTGTCAGTGGGCAAACGTACAAAATCAGCAGGGGATCAAATACTTTTTCCCCCCACTGTATACAGTACACTTACTCAAGTTAATTTTTAATAAAAGAAATATACTATCACTTTGCTACATTCAGTGTTGTTCCTCCGTTACTGTTAAATGTTAATGAATCTATGTAGTTTTAATAATTAGTTTATATCACGTATAATGAGGTCGAGAGTCTCCCGATACGCTGCAGTGGTCTGAATGCAGACGCAACAACCATTCATTTTTTTAGCGGATCAGTCCTGGACAGTAATGGCCGAAGAGGGGGAAGAAGTGAGCGTGTCAACAGAGGCAGGACACACACACACACACACACACGCACACACACACACACACACACATACACATTTTCTGTTCTGTTCCATAGATTGTTCCGTTCTTTTGTTCTCTGTTGTCTTGTTTAAATGCAGATGCTGACAAGTTTGTGTTGTTAACATGTTGTGAAAATAGAGACAGTCAACTATTGGGAAAATGTATGTTTTTTGGGGGGTGTGTGTGAGAGATTTTGTGTTGAAAATGACAGGTTCTGTGCTATTGTACCCATCACAGGACTGGAATATGCTGCTTCATCTTGAAACCAGGTTTTATATCATATAAACAGAACAGACAGATTTTCAAGGAGAGGTGTGACTTACAGTTATCCATGTAGTCTGAGCTTCAGGATTTTCCCTTCATTTTAATCCGATCCGAAGTAACTAGAAACTTGTTACTTGAGTAGACTTCTCATTGGATACTTTATTACTCTTACTCAAGTAATTATCAGCATTATTACTTTTACTGTTACTTGAGTAATTATTTTATAAGTAGTTTTGCTTGTACTTGACCCTACTTTAACCCTAACCCTACTCTACCCACCTCTGATTGTTTAAACCTTTTCTGTATAAAGCACTTTTGGATTTGGGGCTGAAAATAAAAAGTGCTATATAAATAAAGAAAATAGTTTTACTCTAATTGCAAAGGTGCAATGGAGGTGCATTCACTTTATGACGTTTCGCAAAATATACAATTTCAGATATGAACAGTTTAAAGTGTATGTTGTACAAACTTTCATACATCCTGGATGCAGCCTGAATCCTGTACTGTTTAATGACATCAGCAGCTGTTTACATCCATACACACAAATGGCACAGTATAATATTCAGGTGTGCTACTTTTCCCTCTTAATTTGAGAATGTAACCTCTTTTGGTCTTCTCCTGTTCTGCACTTTAAAGCAAACTGAAATATGATCTAAGGGGCTGGAGATAATGATACATTTTATTCTAAGGTCAGTCTTTTCTGCTTGCACACTTAACTGTTGTTTCTCCACCTGTGAATGTTTGATGGCGAGTAGGAGAGGATCATTACTCACAGCCATTAGCACACTCGCTCTCTCTGCCTGTCTCTCTCTCACTGTAGGAGAAAGAGCCTCTTGAATTTTCACACACCTACCAGTGCTTCATCCATGCATATACGACTAAAACCAGCATGAGCATATAAGTGTATGGACAAAACCACTCCTGCAAACTCCTGAAAACTAACCTGTGGGCACTCAGTCATGGATAGGGCCTGACAGACCTCTCAAATTTGTATAAATAGTCTTTCAAATGTGTTGTATTGTATAACATTCAAATCACACATTCAAAACACTAGAACTGTTAGCATCTGGTTTCATAACTTTACAGTTTGTGAACATTTTTTTTTTCCCAAAACATAATGGCTTTTACACACTTTTGTATAGTTATAATATATTCATTATGGGAGAGCACCATACTGATTTCAGCTGGAAAATCAAAGCTTTTAGAAAGGCTACAGGTATGAACTACTGTTTTGATAATATGCTCGATTACAGACAGGTGACAAATTAAAAGAAAAAGCAGTGGCTCTACTATGTTGTATGGGACATTTTGCTGGCATGGTTTGGGTCCACTTGATCTCTTAGAGGGAGGACTCAGTGTTATACAAAGTTCTCATAACTCCTGGGGTGTCAAACATGCAGCCCACAGGCCAGGTCAGGCCCAATAAATCTGGCCAATAAATTCCCAATAAATTCTTATCCAGCCCACGAAATGAATTTATAATCCATGTGCTAAATTAAGACTGTCTTGTGGACCATAACTATTTTAAAAGATTTGAAAAGAGCTAGTCTCTGTTATTCCACTAGGGGGCAAATTAGAGCAATAAACTCAACTACTAACAAAACGTGCTAATGATGTAATTGTTTATTAGCAAGCTAAAAAAAATGTATGTCATAACTGTGCCTCCTTCCAAAAGAACTAACTTAAGAGTTCATAGCCACCTGCCATTGGACTATTACCTAAAATGAATTTGATACCCCTGTTTGAACTGACCACCTTTATCCTAATGATGAAACATTTCTATCCTGATAGAAGCGGTCTATTTCACGATGACCCCACCCCCATCCACAGGGCACGAGGGCTCACTGAATGGTTTAATAAGGATGGAAATAATGTAAAGCATTTGCTACGGACTTCACAGTCAACACATCTCAACCCAGTTGTACACCAATGGAAGATTTTGGAGCCACATGTTAGATGTTGCTCTCCACAATAATTCCAAGGGGCACTGAAGCTGTTCTGGTGGCTCATGGTGACACAACACCTTACTAAGACACTTTATGTTGTTTTTAACTTTAATTTTTCACACAATCTATATTTCAGCAATTTTGTTTACAACATACCACATCTTCTGGTATTGTGTATGCAGCTCACAATGTGGGATCCCTGAATTGCACATTATGTCTATTTAATAATGTTCAACATTATATATGCATGTGTCTACCAACAGTATGTCATTTCACGGGTAAATATTGAGCATTGCCAAGCAACTGCAAGGTAGAGGCAGATCCATTGTCAGAGGATAATTAGAGAAACAAGATAGTGCTGTTCTAATTATTGTGTAATGAGCTACGAAAACACTAATTGATGAGTATGATGGTAACTCATTACATAGTTACAAGAGCTTATTAAGACATGCTTTCACTCTAATCTGAACATTGACCCATTGTCATTAAATATGCTCTATGTTAATGATGTATGATGTTTTTTGGTGACTACTACAACAAAGTTAGAGTACTTTATAGACACAGGTGAAAAATGAACCTGTGCAATGATTAATTAAATGATTATACTTGAGCAAATGTATTTTCTAACTATGGCCACATGTCAAGATGATTTACTGACATGATTTTACACTTGTAAATTTACAACAGTTAACATAATTTTTTTTAACAAAGTTATGAAGGCTAAGGATTAGGGGTTACTGGTTTGTTTGTTTGTTTGTTTGTTTGTTTGTTTGTTTGTTTGTTTGTTTGTTTGTTTGTTTGTTTGTTTTAACCTTTTTTTTACTACTTTATTATATACAATCAAATGATACAGTTTACAGTTGAACCACACTTCAAGGGTTTTTCAAGGATACCTTGTATAGTTAATGATTTTTTATTACCCTTTAAGGTATGGTATTAAAGTATTTATAAGCATTTAATATGCATTTTACTAATTACATATAGCATCTAAGCATTTGTAAGATATCTGAAAAATGAGTAAATGTGCACATTATTATAAAAAGAAAGAAAGAAAGGAAAAAGGCCAGTGGAAATGTGAGGTCCATTGGTCATTTAACAATAAAGTAAATAAGGAAGCGCTTATTTTAAGTGGATCCCCAAATATTAATAAATATTAATGTGTTTTAAACTTCATGCAATAATTATTATTTAATTGATTATTTGATTGACCATTAATTGCTTATTAATCTTATTAGTAAACTATGTACTACTTGCTTATAAATAGTTTATTACTAGACTTCAAATAAATGTGCCAACAGATTCTTAGCTTCCTAAAAGAAGTTACATCTATTTAGAATACTTTCAAAATATAAATTTTTTGTGCATGTATTTTACATAGAGCTTTTAAAAGTTACCTCAGAGGGACAACTTAAGAACCCTCAGAGGTTCTCGATTTACTTTGGTTTTTTTTTCTTCTGGATGAGAGTAATTAGATACTAGACGTGCTTCCCAAATCGCACATTTATTCACTATTCTATACCATTTTGTAGTGTGAGTAGTGTGTTCAAACTGAAAATTCCAACAAGAAAAAGTACACTTCAAGGGTTCTCTGGATAGGGTAATGTACATAGCTTCCTGAAAAAGAATTTTCAGGAAAAAGAAATACACTGTTGAGAAATGTATGTGTTTTAGGGTTCTACATAGCACCATGAAGGTCTCAACAAACTCAATAAAGGTGTTACGGATCTGGAAGGAGGGAAGCAGGATGCACTCGCAGGGGAAAGTTGTCAGTTTATTAGGAATATAAAAATGAAACAGAACATTCAAAAATAACGGGACAGTCTAACAAAAAACCACAAATAAACAAGGCAAAATTCCAAAGAAAGACAGGGCAGGTATTCCAAACAGGCTAGTCAATAATCCAAACACTTACAGGGCAAAAATCCAGGAAGTCATGAGACAATAATCCAAAGGCTAGGTCAACGCGAGGAAAACAAAGACACGGAGGAATCTTCCAAGAAGTCACGAGGCTATAATCCAGGAACCAGGGAACGCCTGGTAAACAAAAAGCATAGAAAGATCTACAATTCTTGATCTTTGCTTCATCACTACTTTTAGTTACATTTCGTTACATAGGGTTACATATGGTTATTCTAAATCAATACTCCGCCACGAAGCGGATACAAATAGGGGTTTAAGTAGCAAAGATAATTCAAAGCAAACAAGATCAAAACACACAACACCTGGAAATCATAATCAGACAATAACGGGAGAACCAATGACAGAACACAAACCCAACGGACCAATAAGGAAGCGGGGCAGAGACATGACGTGAAACAAAAACAAAAGAGCACATGGCAAACAAAACAGTAAACAAAACCAGTGTACGTGAATCAGTCTGGAGGGTTTTTATGAATAGCGCTGGAATGCGCTCAGTTGAATGCGGAAGTGCGCTGCTCCGCTAGCGGCGCAGCGAGAGGGAGATGCTACCAAAAGGGTCCTAGATGGAATCTCATGTGTAGCCCTCATCCTTCCAGATTCAGGTACTGACATATGGCATAGTCTAAAAAATGTATACATATACGGTATGTTCAGAATTTATATCTATTCATATACAAAAAGTTCATGTATGTAAACTGGGGTGTAGCTCAGGCCTTGATGAACCTGATCTCCTGAAACAATTGTAAGAGTAATATTTGCTTGGATTTTGTGAAATTTCATGCAAGAGATGAACTCCTAAGTAACCTTTGCAAATTTCCATACAAGTTCATATGTATTTGAAACACAAGACCATGCTGGAATTGCCTTGTAACCATCAAAACCTCAACTATATCAAACTCGCTCTCTCTCTCTCTCTCTCTCTTCTCTCTCTCTCTCTCTCTCTCTCTCTCTCTCTCTCTCTCTCTCTCTCTCTCTCTCTCTCTATCTATCTTTCTCCCTCTTTCACTCTCTCTTGTTCTCCATTCCTGAAATAGGTATGAATGATAGTAAAAAATGAGGCACCGTACATTCGGAGCAGGAGCCCTTTTGATTGAAGTGAGTGATTTCCGCAAGCGCACCTGCATAAAATTGATGATAATGCTGTTGAAATCATTTATTACAACTTTACTAAGATGAATATGAGCTGTGGTTTCTCATCATGCAAATGTGGACGGATAATAAGGCCTCCCTTCTCTGGAGGCGAGAAGTAGAGGAACTATATTTTTTTACACCCTACCCCCACTCCATAGTTTCTGGGTTTGCTCCAATGAAAACTATCATTTCTGTCTCTCTATATAGTGCTGTCATTCTGGAGCCCCTGCATGTGAGATAGACTGGCTTATAAGCAGACAAGAGCAAATGTGTCAAGCAACTCATAACATATTGGAACTACACAACTGAGGTCTATAAATCTTTGAGGTGCTTTAACACAGCATAGGTTCAGGCTTCACACAGATTATGGGCTGAAAGAGGGCTGAAGGTCTTAAGTCTCACAGTAGCCTTTGATTGTTTCCAGAACATTCATTTAAAGGACCCACACAGTTGAAAATTCATAGCTATTCGCATGATTCATTTGAACAGGCTTTTAAATATATATTTTACCCCATTTTCTCTCAATTTGGTAATTTGCCAATTCCCACCAATTAGCTAGTTCTCCCTTATCACATAATATCTACCAACCTAGGGGTTAAATGCTAGCATGTGCTTCCCTCGAGATACATGACGTTTTAATCTGTTCAAGTACCTGCAAACAACACAACCAATGACATCAAACTGCCTTCTAAATCCACAACATACAAATAATAATTGTTTTTTCAACCTTTAAAAAAAATCATTATTATCATAAACAATATGTTGTCCTTCTATTTGTCAGGTGGCAGAAACAGTTGCAGGTTAAATTCTTTATTTTCGACACTGGGAGAGGATCAGGTAAACAACAAACAGACAAAACTAGGCAAATCCAAAATCCAAGAGCAATCAACAATGTGAATGTGTGAGTGTAGGCTGGGTGCTATAGTCTGTGGCAATTTTTGTAGGCCGCAAAGCATTCTAGGAACTGGAGTTGGACACAGATTCTGGCGTTGACATGACACCATTTATGAGGATTCCACTCTCCTGCTCTTCCTCTCTATTTACATGGCTTGGATTTTTTTTTTTGTGGATTGAGATAGGACCATCCTTAACTTCCACAATCAAAATACTGTTTTCTATCCATTGCCTAAATTTTGATCTCAGGCCCCATCACTGAGTCACATTTCTGTGTCTAAGACCCTGTTTCTCCTGTACAATGATACATTAATTCCATTTAGATATTTTTTCCCCCCTGATATTCCAGTGCTTTACTTGGAACATCAAAATGTACCTCAGCACTCTGCATTTGTCCTCCTGGAATAGTCAGAAAAGAGAGTAAGGGAAAGTCCTGCCTGAGAATGCATGCTCATTTGCTAATGTATGCTAATGTTAGCGTGAAGAAGCCAAGAAAGCAAATGGATTTGATTACAGATGAACCACAGAGAAATCATTAGCTCAGGCGTGTAAAAAAACAAAAAACAAAAATAACAATACAAAGCAGGAACAAAGCAGAACACATTAAAGCACCTGAGCAATTTAAATGTGAACGCAGAAGATTAGATTGATATTTATACACTGTTATTTAATTACTTTGGAGGAGATGGCAAAGCAGAAAAGTTTATACTAAATCACTGACCAGGTCATTAAACAGGGGTCTTTAATGTGCAAGTACATTTTTTTTCTAAGTGTAATTATAGTTTATTACAACTCATTTGACACTTTGTGAAGCTTGCTTGTATCATTCATTAATAACTAGCAACACAGAGGCAACGGGGTGGATATATGGGACACAGTAAAAGCTTGGAAGTTAATCTAGAATGAACAATTGATGCCCAAAGTTATAGCTCATATTATATATTCTATTCTTTAGATATACATATACAGTATGTAATAACTACCTCGCAAACCAATGCAACAAAATAGCGGTAGTGAAAGCAGCAGTAAATATACGTATGTATCTGTGGTGAAACCAGAATGCTAAATAGGCCAGTTGTGGTTGTAACTCACAAATAACCCCAAATATACCGGAGCTCTGTTGACTTCTTGATTCTGGTTGGCCAGAAGGTGTTATTTTCTGTAACAGCACGGCTGAGTTGCAAGTCAAAGCACAAGTTTATATTAATGCCCTCATTGTAATACGTTAGCGTTTCTATAGGAGGGTCATTCCATCTCAAGTAGTCCAATGCAGATTGCTCAACAGAGCTATTTTGTTGTTTCTCCTGTAATAAAAGCAGTAAGTAACTTCTGAGCTGTAGTCACTTACTGCTTTTATTACAGGAGAAACAACACCACAGTTCTGTTTATGACACTGTTAATTTGTAAAACACCCAACTGAACTGAACTGTACTTCTATACCCGGATAAAATCTATTCGCGCATACGAACTGTGCACCTGTACCAACATGATAGATCTGGCTGGTTCTTCAAATCTGGCCCTCGAGGTCCACTGTCCTGCAGAGTTTACCTCCAATCTCAAACTCACAATTTTTACAGCAGAATGCTACTATAGAGGACTTATTTCTGGGAACATGTCAGGTTCTGGTCCCACACCAGAGATATTCAACCCGAAAGTGAGGGAATTTTTTTTTTAATTGCACTTTCTCACCCCATTAAAAAAGAGAGAAGTCTCAAACCTGAAATGTTCTGCATGCATACTATACTAAATATATAAATAAAATTAAGGCTGAGACTCGAACCCTTCCCATTATAAATTGACCCTAAACATAGAACTGTGAGCAGTCTTGAGCATTACATTTGGATTTAAGTTCAAAGTCATTTGGACTTAAGTTTAAAAAAAAATGTTTATATATGTGCACATACTTTGAAATGTGCTTTAGAGATCAGCTTTTGTTCCAAGGAGCTTGGACCATCCTGAGCCGAGATACTGAGGTTTCTGTAAACAGCTGTATAACCAAAAGTGTGTCATGACACAAAGATGGCCACAGTAGTTAAAGTTTTTTTTTAAATGTAAAAAAAAAAAAAAAAAAAAAATTAAAAAACGGGTGGTTTTGCAATTTAAATATATAGAGGTAGTCACTCAAAAAAAATTAGACAAATTAAAAATAGGAGAGCAACCAACTTTGCAATTATTGGACCACTTGAGATGGAACAACTTACACAGGAACTGGGATGTCCAATGGCCCACTCAAATAAATTAAAAATGATGGTGATATGGTGAAGTTTTCTTTGAGGAGACATTTATGTAGCAGTTTTAGAAGAAGTCTCCAGTGTCAGCGCTTTGTAACAGTCAGAGTTAAAGCTGTAGGTCTTTTCATACAGGAAAGTCTTCAGGATGGGGGGCTTTACAGTTTCTCAGTAACATGACAATCTTGCATTTTGTTGTGAGTGATAACAGGAAATAATCTGTCTCACAGATGTTCTAAAACATTAAATGCAACTATACACAGATAAAGTGTTGTTCTTTAATAAATAAAAATGATCAGTGTTGATAAATTGCTCTAGTAGAGGAATAAAACACCGTGGGTTATGCTGTGATGGGAAAATAATCAACTTCACACCACCATATTTGCTGTAAGCATCTACACTGTATGGTTCAACATACATAGTTCAGGCTTGTTAATTACCTGGCATGTTGAATCAGGTGAGTTTGGAGCAGGGAAAACACCAAAAAATAAGTAAAAATGCACAGTAGAGTTATCCAGGAACAGTATTGAGAAACACTGACCAATGATAATAATCTATTATAATTACACTGGACCAGTTATCTTGGGTTTTATCTAAAGCTGTCTAAAGTTCTATTAAAGTTTTATACAGTGCTCTATCAAAAATACATTGTCCACTTGTGAAAAATGGTTGGTCATTTGCTGAAATATCGTGAAACAACTGTCTAATACTGTTCAGTCAGCAATCAGTGACATAACTCAATTGAAATGCATTATGATAATGCTCATGGAAAGGTCAGTCAACCTCTTCAACACAACCCAATCAGCATGAAAATCTCAGCAGAAAGCATATTTCTGCAATATATTCAGTTCTCTGGAGCCATTCGGAGCAGCAAAGCAATCTCTCATATGGAGACGAGTGTTACTGCAGGATGGATGATCACTTGGAATGTAAAACATCATCAGGACTAATCCAGTAGACCCTGTGGTCTGGCACATTGTTTGGCATTGCACAACTCAGTGCTCACTTCCTCCACATGAGAAGCTTAACTGCTGTGTGGTGGTCTGAGAAAACTCATTTAATAGCACATATAGATTAATTCTGGCCAGTTTCAGTTTGGATCTTTTTTTTTTCTATCTATAACATACTTTGATACCTCAACTTTGAGAAACCATCCATTTCAATCATTTCACCAAAAAAAAGTAGAAATTATTTTTACATTTGTAATCTTGCCTAGGCTATTTTTTTCAGCAAAGTTCATGTTGAGTAAGGAGTCAGTTTAACAAGCTGCTGTAAAAAATAAATAAATAAATAAATAAATAATAATAATAATAATAATAATAATAATAATAATAATAATAATAATAATCAGTCTGCCTGACATGACTAAAACATTGCTAGCTAAGTGTGATTTATTCAAATATCGAATGACACACCTTTATCAAGTAGTTGGATTGTTACATGTAACTGTAATGAAATGGAAATCAGGATAATCAATTCAGTTTGCAATCAGATACCATGTTTTGCTTTGCTTTGCTTTGCTTTGCTTTGCTTTGTTCTGTTCTGGTTTTTTTTTTTTACTTTGGGGCTAACCAGATGTTAAAATCCTTTATTCCGGATACATCAGAACTACTGTATATTCTATAGTAGAAAATGTCCAAATTATACAATGTGAAGAGTTTTCCCAGGCTGCCAAACATTTGTATATTGTATATGTAAAGAAATTATTAATGTCATGTGCTTTTATTTTTGTTTTGGTTCTGTTCCAGTTTCAGTTTCTGCCCTCATTCTGCTATCGCTACACTCCCCATGGAATTTCACCTGTGTCTAATTATTTATACCTTGCTCTGTTTTGTCTTATGTTGTTAAGTCCTGCCACTACCTTATTGTGCAATACCAAGCCTTTCTCATTTTAGTCTAGTCAATTTCGCATTGATACCTTTCTTTTCCAAAGTAATCTTTTTTCCGGACTGTTTATTAAAGTTCAATAAAAAAAAATGCTCAGTAATTCTATCCCATTCTTCATATTTGTGACAGGCTTTAAATAATGTACAAACTTCTATTCCAAATATTCTTTTAAGAAACATACTTAAGCATATGTTATATATTGCACTATTATTACACTGAAATTGGATAAATGAATTATTTTGTGCAAGAGTGGATCTATCTGTTTTATGCAATTTTGAAAACATTAAAAAATTAAGCCAAACGTAAATTTTTTAAATCTTTTTTTTTTTTTTTTCTTAATGGCTGAGCTGGAAAAGTTAGCATATTGGTGATGAGACAAATAAATTAAACAGATTTTTCAAAACTAATCATGATATAACAAATGTGCTTTCCAGTCTCACAACAGAATAATAACACAACAGAACACAACAGAAGTTTCAACTATTGAGAAATTTATTCGTCTTTTGATAAATTAATTTCAAAATTTTCAACACATGGATGGGAACATGTCTGTTAACCATCTTGTTTTTAGCAATAGCAATATATTAAATAAGAAAGCATAGGTACTATATAAGAAGATGCCTGAAGATCATTATAATTTGCCTTGTGTCTCAAACAAATCTGAACATGATCATAGCTTTAGGGTTTCACAGGTTCATAAGGACTACTTCAAGATGTTTATTAAAGAAGAAAAAAGAAAAAGAGCCCTCTTCCAACTCTCTCCGACACCCCACTCAACAGATATTTCACTTATCAGAGTGGGCCCTGCTTTTTTCTGCTTTTTTGCATTTTTTTTTTTTTTTGCATACTTCTTCATACTGATCAGGATTATGAAAAGGATCTTAAAAGTGTCTGTACATGCTACTCTTTCATAGGCTCCAGGTTATTGCATTGCAAATTTCCAGGCCTCTCCAGAGTCATGTAAATCGTTCAACAAATGTCTTTGAAAAAGTACGTGTGGAGAAGCCGAGACAGGGGAAGGGAGGCAGAGAGAGGGTGATGAGGTACAGTGAAAAATAATTTTTTTCTCCTCTCGATTTCTGACTTCTTTTTTCCCCCTCTCAATTTCTTGCTTTTACGCTAGTCATTAGTAAATTTTAATTAAAGGCTGGAGGATTGGCAAACTGGTAGCTTTTTTCTTTTTCACTCTCTCTCTCTCTCTCTCTCTCTCTCTCTCTCTCTCTCTCTCTCTCTCTCTCTCTCTCTCTATCATTCTCTAAGTTTTGTCAATAAAAGTTAACAAGAGGAATTGAGAGGAAGGATGTGAGCACTCCCTTATGTTAATGTCAGTGTCAGTCTGTGTCAATGTGTGTATGAGAGAGAGTGAGACACTCATATACGGAGTACCTAACAGTGTGGAGCAGAACTAGTCCCTGGCTTTAAAGCTTTAGCGAAGAGCAGAGTACCACGATCAAAGTGATTCTCCCACGTAGAGAGTGATCTAAGGCAGCTCAACTCCCTCAGTGGGGTGCTGTAGAAAGGAGACCCACGCTCCAGGAATTAAGAGCTTCCTGAAAGCCTCTGTCAGATCCCACAATGCCCCACAGGGCCTCGCCGTGTGCCCTCCCCATCCCGTACTCTCCTCTGCACCTGGAGAGAAGGTAAAATGGAGCAGAGTAAACCTGACACAGATCTAAAACTTGCCATGTGAAACAGTGACAGTGAAACTTTATAAAAACACAGATTGTCAACATTATATTTTAAAAAAAGCTAGATCAACAGCTAGAAAATGGCTATTTTAATTTTTTTTTCAACCCACAGTGCAGACAGATCTCAAAAAACTTTGCTAAGCAGATTCAAAATCTCCTTTTCTCTCTCTTTCTCTTTTTTTCCTCTTTGCTACGGGACTAGTCAGAATCCAGGTGCATATGACAGTGCAGTATGGCAACGTCTGAAGCCTTTGACAGGTCCTGTCAGAGGCGAATCACTGCCACATGGTTATCTCTCGCTGTCTCACTGTGTGTGTGTGTGTGTGTGTGTGTGTGTGTGTGTGTGTGTGTGTGTGTGTGTGTGTGTGTGTGTGTGTGTGTGTGACTGAAGTGCTGACCCCTGCAGTTGGCCCTAGAGGCCTTTCTGGTCATGCTGTCTCTGTCTCTCTCTCACCTCAGCCTGACAGCATACATGAGCTGCTGGACACACAAGAGACTGGACAGGTGAGGCCTGATGAGTGCACACACACAGACACACACACACACATACACACACAAGAATTCTGATTTTTTCAAAACAGTCACAAACATGCATATGCTCTTTGGAAAAAAAACTAAACTCTTCCTCTATTGTTCCAGCACTTTCTATCTGAGTTTCTTTACAGCACTGGACAGATTATGTTTCTGACTGCTCCCACATATGTGCAAATACTAAGGGTTCTATTTTCGTCCAGACACAAGCATAAATTAGTGTTATAAAGCCAGCATGTTGCTAATTTGGTTGGGAGTATGCCAATTTTTTTTTCTGATCTTGTCCACTCAGTATTCTCTTGTTCAGCAAATAATGTGCTCACTGTGACATGGGTTGAGCGGTGTTACAGTGGTCTGACATTCCAAATCTGTGAGTGCAGTGCCATTTTCAAACACACTTTAGTCCAAAATTGCACTAATGTTACTGCTTTTATGACCCACAGTTCGTGCAGAATAGTCATACAAATTCTGTCAGTATTAATGTCACCATACTTCTAAATAAATAAATAAATAGATAGATAAATAAATAAATAGGCTAATTCCAACACCTAACTAAACATATACTAATATACATATACCAAATACTAAATAAACAAATAAGAACAACTCAGATGTGGCCTGGGAAAACTCTTCATGTGGTGAAATTTTACATTTTCTATGATATATAATTCAGAAAACTACAGGCTTTCCTGAATTGAAATATGTTTCTCTTTTGCAAGTGTTTTCCAAGTAAATTCAAAACATTTTAAATTGTAGTGGAAAAAATCGCATTTCCATTCCAATTCCACAGAAAGACACCAATTCACTGATTTTATAACTACTACTACTACTACTACTACTACTACTACATATATATATATATATATATATATATATATATATATATATATATATATATATATATATATATATACATATATATATATATATTATTTATTTATTTATTTTTTTGACAAAAAAAAAAAAAAAAAATCCAGTACAATTTGTGCAGTTTTATTAGGAAATGAGCTGGTAAGTTTTATTGAGCATCTTGCAGAACCAGCCACAGTTCTTCTGGAGACTTTGACTTTCACACTTGCTTCTTATTTTTTGCAGCAAAACCCAGCAGCCTTCATTGTGTTTTTTTTCTGAAAAGTGTCTCTTACGTAATATGTTGCGTTCTTTAATGACATACAAACATTTTTCTGTAACATTTAATTTTTGCTAGAAAACTAATGTTTGGGAATTTAAAATGTGTTTTTGTACTGACTTGATTATGTAGAAGTCATAAAATAAAAAATCTACAACAAAATTTGTACATAAAAAAAAAATAGGGTGCCTAAAACTTTTGCACAGTACTGTATATATACATATATAATTGTCTTTATACCAGCCTATACTAATAATCTATAGACTGACAGTCCCACCCATCCAGTAGTTATTATTTATTTTATATAAATTGTACATAAATTATATATTATATATAAGGGCAAGCAATAATTATAGATTATTAGCAATCATTATATTTACATAATAGATAATAATACTTACATATATTTACTTATTTGCATAGCAATAAGTGAGAGTCCTTAATAACTCTGTTGTCATCTTTATCTCAGTTAGAATTAATTTGATTTAATATTATAGTGAGATGACAGGCGAGGATAGAAGAATTAGAACTATAATGTCAGTCCTTTCTCATAACTAGAAACAATACAAATTTCCTAATAACTTGGAGTGTCATTACTAAATTTGTAATAGTTTCTGAATATTATATTCTAATAAGCTGGGATTGTAAGGGGTTAATGTCCATGCCTGTGTCTGTGACACCTGAAGACTACAACTTCTATGATCCACAGCCCACAACCTTGTCACATGTCCTCTAATCTCACACCACTAAAAGTCACCTGATTACTAATGGAACTCATATTATTCCCTTTAAATAACCCAGACTCTCTGCAATAGTTCACAAGGTCCCAATCCAGCACTGTGTCTCTGACAGTTCCAAGCCTTAATTATTTTCCTGTTTTAATTAGTGTTTGACGATAAACTGATTCACATTTACAGATTTTTCTATGTATGTTTGCAGATTGCCTGATCATTTGCCTGCATCACATTTCTGAATATTGCCTAGCCCTTTGATTTGTCTGCTACACTGGTTTTAATAAAACCAGAAAACCTGCCCTGGTGCCCATCCGTCTGCTTCATGACAGTGATTTTCAGAATTATATTGAAAATTGCATGTTTTTTTTACCCTTATTCTTCTGTGTTGTTTGTGTTGTGACAAATTTTATATCTACTGGATAGAACTACAGCTTATTCTTCGTTATAACACACAAAATGAGAATAATTTGAGGACCAGTTTTCCATTTTATTCTATTTTTCCAAAGAATTAAAAAAAAAAAAAAAAAACTAATAAAATAAAGTAGAAAAATCTTATCAGGAGTAGAGAAGCACGTAGCTCCTGCTTCATATTCCTGAGCTGGTGTGTGGAGGGATAAGAAGCCAGGTGAGCACACACACACACACACACACACACACACACACACACACACACACACACACACACTACCAGACCTGACTGACACCCAGATTCAGGCAGATTAGTTTCTTCCCTGCATGCCTCAGAGTTTCGTTTGGACATGGAGCAACAGGAGACCAAACATGTCTGTCTCTGATATAGATGATGGAATTGCTGCTTGCTGTGATAAAATGAGAGGATTAAGGTGAATGTGTGTGTTCTTATGTAGCTGTGTGTGTGTGTGTGTGTGTGTGTGTGTGTGTGTGTGTGTGTGTGTGTGTGTGTGTGTGTGTGTGTGTGTCCGTGTCAGGCATGTATGAATGTACGTATTTAGTGACATGTTCATATGTTTATACTTTCCTTAGTGCAGTGAAAAGTCCTGTTATAGGTCTTTTTTCCTCTGCTAAAAGCTCTTAAGCGGGCACCTCTTTCAAATAAAATTACCAAAATGATCTCCACAATTACCTGACATACCTGACAAACTCACTTCTATTGACCAGACCACCAATTACAGATAAAACTACACATCAAATACACTCCAGAGTTGCTCTCAAGAAGTCGGGTTATGAATTATACACTGTATAAATTGTACTGGATTGAAGGTCACCAAAGGATTGAAGCTGATTGAAGTGAATGAGGGCGTTAGCCTGCAGTCATACAGAACTGTGGCCTTTGATGTGAGCTCAGCCATATTGGCAGTGTAACACCCAGATGTGTGGATGCGCATCATACCAAGCCTTGTCGACTCACCGCACCCGGAGCCACTGGACGGCACACAGCACAGCCACTCGGATCAGCTTGACGTTTCTGAACAGATGACAGAGGTGAATTATTCACATTGTTATGGAAGCTCGCTCTCTCATTCTTGTCTATAAATCTTCATCTGAGAGATGGATAGAGTGACAGATGGGAGGGAAGGGGAGTGACGCCTGTCATCACACTTCTGGTGAACTCATTAATTCATTTTTAACCATGCTCATCATATTGAAATTGTAATTATTATTTTATGTTTGACTGATATTTTTCCAGGATTCTAATTTCTACTTCAAAATACTTATAAAAGATGATGAATGGAATTTCCCAGCCGTTTCCCCATCCTGTATATTCGGTTTTAAAGTACAGGGTGTCCCAAAAGTCTCCATATATAGAGGACTATGTATGCCAGCACCATGTCGGTTGTGCCTTCATCAGTGGATGTTCGTGGATGTCCACTTCTCGGTTGGTCCGCAACACTTCTAGTCTTTTTGAATTAGTCAATAAGTTTGGCAACAGTGTTGTGTGTTGTTGTGCTTGCCATGTTCTTGCAACCTTGATTATGAGTAAAACTGTAATTGTGGCAGCACTTTCCAGAGTTCATTCAAATGTTAATTGGATAATGCTAATTTAAATAGTTGCATTTTCCTTATGCATAATTGGAGACATTATTCAAATTCAATTGCAAAACATTGGACTGTTGGCTGCAAAAAAAATGTATTTGCATTTGTATTTATGTGCACAACTATGTACAATGGATGACAAAATTAAAACTCAAAAGCAAAGTGTGTTTGACATTTAATTTTCAATGCCTTAACTGTTATGATTCTGCCATATTGGAAGTAGTCATAGGCAATCCCTTTATTTGCTTTATTTGCAAATAAATATTCTCATCGTCACATTCCACCTTGGACAAAAATTACATGGCGCCCCTTTTTTTAACCCTTTTTTTTAATTAGTTTTGTTTACATTTGCATTTTCACTGTTGACGAGGCAGAATTGTTGATCGGTCACTGGAATGGGACTTCAAAAGCGACTTTCTGATGTTGAGCATATTTTGGAGGAAGTTAAGAAATTGGAATATCTTGTGAAAAAGCAACGGCAAATACACGTTTTGGATTAGCATTTACCAATTAGCATTTGAGTTTAAAAAGAAGTTCAGTCCTGGCTCTCTCGACCTCCAGACCTGATATATACAATGTTCTATATGATATCTGATGATATGGAAAAGGTTGGAAGAAGATATAAAGGCAAAAGGTTAGATCGTGAGCTTGGGTTTGGTAAAGATAAAATTGCCCCTAGGTGTGAGTAAGTGTGTGAATACATATGTGTGCATCATGCCCTGCGATTGACTGGCATCCAATCCAGGGTGTATTCCAACCACGCACCCAGATCCTGATATACTGCAGGCTCAGAATGCACCGCAACCAGGGGCATTAGCTGGACAGTTAATCATCCGGGGCTGAGCCCAGATTCTTCTCCATCAAAAAACCTCTTACTTCTAAATAGACTGTTTCAATAGACTGCTTTTTTTCCTCTTCTTTCAGGTGAAAGCTAATTGCTTAACAATGTTGAAAATTGGACAAAAAGTTGGGTTTATCATAAAACATGCCTCAGGTGTTATCACTGTTTGCAGGACTACCAGACCGATAAAATATAAAACGTTTTGGCTATCTAACACGAGACTATGCTAGTTTTATATTGCTAGCCGAGGGGAGGTACAACTAATCTATCACTGTATGGGTTTAGCTGCTACAGTTCCATGCAAAGTACGTTCTGCTCATATCATGTTCACATAACTTGGAACTCATATAGACATTTACACACCTTGTTTTCCTGTTCAGCATGAGAGGATGTTAGTGGTTAGTGTTTCAGTTTCAACCCCTTTACTGGTAAAAATAATAATAATAATAATAATAATAATAATAATAATAATAATAATAATAATAATAATAATAATAATAATAATAAATAAATAAATAAATAAATAAATAAATAAATAAATTTTTTAAAAATTTAAAATTGTTGCATATCCATTTTCCCCCTCAATAACTGACTATGTGAGCTAGCGTTTGGCGGAATTGAGACCTGTCGGCCAATAAGTATTTCCACATATTTTCCTGTAAACCCTGTCTGATTGGTATTGTCTCCATTCGCTGAAGATAAAATACAACACTACGTTCACTCAAGATAAAATTCAACACTCCGTTCACTGAAGATACAAAATTACATTCAGTTAGTGACAAACTGCTCCAAGTGGAGAATTATTCGGGGCTAAAGAAAAAAATCTTTATCTAAATCTACAGCCCTGAATGCCCAGGCCAGGTTCCGCCCCCTGACCCCAACCCTGAAATATAAACACATCTAATCAAAAAGTACAATTTATTGTTTAATGCCTAAACAAGTAATTTGGTAATAACCATTAAAGTGAATGAAAGTAAATGAAAATTATATCTGAGTTGCATGAGGTCTGTATTCTTTGGAGTTAGAAAAACAAAATTGCAAGGCTAGAAATAAACGTAATAAAAAGGCTCAAAAGTAAACTAGGCCTCTAAGGGTGGATGAACAGATTAATGTGTATACATGCAGTACTTAGGATTAGTAATTTAGGTCTTCACTTTTCTTCATAATTTTGTGTCACTCTGTATTTGCATTGGTTATTTACTTAGTCTTCTACAAGAATCAACATCCAAATCCAGAATAGTCCAATCAAACACAAACATGGTCATCAAAGGCATATCCATTATCATCATTTAAACAGGCAGGCAGACATCAAAACCAGGAGACACTAAAAGATTGTCTAGGGAAAAAGAAAACACAAGACAACTAGGAAAACAGTGAACTGGGAAACAATAAAATATGCAAGACATTGGAACACACATGAAAAACATAGGGGTATAAATACATGACTACATGACTAATGAGACACAACAAGATTCATAACAAAGGACAGGTGCAAACAATGAACAAACAAAGCACCAGTCTAGACAATGATTATTCATAACTGTCTAGTGTGTGTTCTTTGAGAAATATGAACACGTGTAGAATCCTAAAAAGCCCTGGATGATCTCTGAATAAATTAAGTGTAAAGAAATGCAACCTTTTTGCACTAACCTCCTCAATTAACCTAACCGACAGAACGGAAGGGGAAACAACAACCAGAATCAATGTGGTTAAAAGGTAGCCTGCAGTCATGCACAACCATGAGTTCTGATATGAGACCTGCTATAATGCTGAGATGTGTTGATGCATATCACATAAAGCCTCCAGCCTGGAAGGTGCAGGATGAAACACATCCACTTGGCTCAACTCAATGCTTTTTAGATAATAGATAGCAGAGCTGAATATAATTATGCTATAATATACAATCATAGTGTGAATTATAGTTTATATTGTTAGGCAAACATTTTGCTGCTTCTGCCTTCATCTCAAAATTGAATTGTTAATCAACTGTATGTTAAAATGAAAAATACATATAATACAGCAAACACTGAGGTGTAGAGGTATGCACATGATTTATTTCATTTATTTTTTTATTCTACTCTCATTGCAAAGGAATTCGGACAACTCCTGCCCACTCCTGCAGACCATCTTGACCAATCCCTTCCATTCTTGCAGTTATTACTTTGTTTGCAGATAAAGCACTGAAAATTGTAAATGTAAATGTGTTGCGCTACAGGAGCACCCTGTACACTCCTGTTAACACATTCGCTTTGTATCTGATCGCATGAAAGTAAACATTCCCGCTCCAGTGATATTATTGTTGGGTCCTCCCCAATCCCAATGCACACCTCAACACTAAGGGTTAAGTTAGCTCGCTAACGTCAGATAGCACTGAACACAATTTGCACTGTTGTTTACATCCGTAGAAGAGGGTTTAATCAATTTAGCTCATGTTCATAAAGTATTAACCTTTTAGGAGTATTAAAGGGGTCATGACATGTTTTTATTTTATTTTATTATCTTCCCTAAGGTGTAATTATAATATTAGTAAAGTTTGTTGCACAAAAAACATACAGAATTTAGTAATTTATGACTTTTTTTCCACTGTGTCTCTGACCCTCTGACCGAAATGATCGGTTTTTGTGTCCTTTACCTTTAAGACTTCAATGTAACTACCCACTGCTATGATTGGCTAACATCTTTGCCTATGAATTAATTATCAACACCCACTACCATAACTTGTGCAGAACTGTTTTCAGCGACTGAGCTCCAGTGGGTGGGGCCAGCGGTGCGATGATGTAAAAGTAGGTGTCGCTGTCTTGCTGTAGGGGCAGTCATATGCAAATGTATTTGTCCATGTGACATCACAAATCTGGCCACATCCATCTTTATATGTCAAAAGATCAAGGAAAATTTGATTTCTCATGTCATGACTCCTTTAAAATATTATTTTTAAGTATTAGGGCAAGACACAGCTATCAACTGTGGAAAACTAGGAAGTAGAAAACAGAAAAACAGGACATGTAAAAGAATTATTAGTTTCTCTAGATTATTACCTCTAGCCCAGATTGGATAGGACACTCATCAAACATCAAAACTGTCTTTCTTGCTTGCTTTCTTTCCTTCACTTTATCTGTCTTTTGTTCTAAAGCAGTTCAAGCTAACTGTGTAACGGTGTGTATAAGTCAAGTGGGAGGAGGTTATGATCTTACATCATGCAGTCAGGGCCAGAGGCTGTTTGTTTTTCTTTAAAACGGGCAACACACAGCATACAGAGGTCATTAGTCTTGATGAAAAAGAAATACCGTCCTTAAGTTATTATAAAGGACAACATGTCAATGAGCAAATTGCCTTTTTTTTCCCTTGTCACACTTTTTTACTTCCCAAAAAAGACCTTGACTCGTTCTCTGTTTTGTCCTTTACAAATGAGGCAACTTTTGTCTGCAGTACCAGTGAAATATGTTCCTGGAGGGATAGTGGACAAATTACCAAGCAGAGTGCACTTGTTTAGAGCTTTACAGCTTTTCTATTGTGAAGTTTCTACAGTGAATGAAAGTGAACAATCGAAAAAAGATCACTTTTTCGTGTTTGTTAATTCACTTGTATTTCTTTTTAAGGTAACGGGACAATCATATCTGAAGTGCCTTGCACATTTGACATTGCTGCATTCTAGCAAGGCTCATCAACAAATCAGCTGTTCCAAACACCCCTTTCAGCCCCTTTCCTTAACCACAATTACCAGCTGTTGATGGATACAGGCCTCTCTATGGCGCAGCCCTTACAGTAGATTGCCAATTTGGACGTTTTTCTTCTTCTCCTTCTCTTGCTCATTGTTCTCCCAAGCCGGGCTGCTGTCAGGGGGCTAGTAGAAGCCTGCAACGCCAAGGCCCAGACCCTACAAGAACGAAGGGGTGTCAAAAAGCATGGACCGCACCATTTGTCATGTAATCTGGAGAGCGAATGGACGGGGCGCTATCAGCAATCTGCTATTGATCCCCTGCAGGAGCCTTGCTATTGTTCATCTGTGGTGCAGGACTGGCACCCAGCATTAATGAAAGAAACTAAACAATGCATAGCAATCAGAGAGGCTGCATCATGGCATTGGCAGGAGAGAAAGAAGAAAAAAAAAGAAGGAGAAAGGAAAGACAAGATACAAGAAGAAAGTTTTGGAAGGAGATGCAAAAACTTTTTCTTATTGTATCTGTGGGAGTGTGTGTATTATGAGAGAGTGGGTAGAAAAATGGATTGCATGGTGCTGTCACCCCGCAGCCCTCTGCTATGCGTACACCAGGGGATTCGACCCTGGAGGTGTTGTCGTGGTCCAGTAGCACAGAGACGGAGAGAGGAGAACGCATCATTACCTCAAGCTGCTTCTGCACTTGGCTTGACATTAATTGAAAAAAAGGCTTCTTGGGAGCATGATTGTATATACTTAAAAGGAAGAAATCCAAGTAGTTGAATTAGCTTTTAGGACACATCTTTCTCTCACATATTTCACTCTGACATGTTTAACCCTCATGTTCTACTTACTAAAACATATGGTTTAACGAGGCCATTTTGTTTAATAACAAATCAATTGTGGAATGGATTTTAAAATTTCCTATATAAGCTTTCAATTCTTTCCAATATAATCAATAATTAAGGAAATAGATAAATAAATGCAGCGTCCCATGTGAAGATCCTTCAAATGGCAGGTGTGTGTGCACACAGATGGGACAGTAACTGGGGGAAAGTGTCTAAAATACTCGCTTGTTTCATATTTGCAGGGATTTCATTTTTGCCACTTTTATTTCAACTTTCAGGGCAAAATATACTGAATATAATCATTATAAGATTTATTAGAAATGAAGCCATTTAAGACAATACCATGACTCATTTTTAAAAATCTTTCTGGTTCCTTGTGCTTATTTTGTAATTTCATAGTTGTTTTTATATATTGATATATTACAGAGTTGCATACGAGAACAGTGTTGATTGGTTTCGAGTTGGACAGGTGCTCAAACAGGCCCTGAGGACCTTCTGCTCCATCTCTTTCTTTTCTCTCTCCATCTGTGATGTCTTCTCATATCATCCTCTCCATAATCCAATTCCATCATGGCAGAATGAAAACAGCAGCCTTAGATTGAAAGACATCTGATCCACTGCATCATTTGTATTTCAATAATTAATACGTCTATCTAACATGAACGTACAAATCATTCATAATCCATTGTTTAGATTCTTGAGACTTTGTGGTATGAAGGCATTTTTTTTTTTGAGAAATTCACAGAAAGCATGCGATATGTATTCTATTTTAGTGTAGGGTTCACTTTTTGGAGGACTCCGTATCTCAGAATATTTTCGAAAATTGCGTTAATATGTCTCCAAATTTTATTGTGTCACAAAATAAAATGGCAGCTAGATGAATTGGGGAGAAACACCAAAGCATCTGAGGTGCCTGTTGTCAGACTAACTGTCTATTGAAGACGAAAGAGAGGCATTTTCTCTCCCTCTCCCCTCATAAAACAGTGTGATTGCCCATAGCATCACCATCTGTCGGTGACTGGAGGGTGAAACAGTAAACACTCTGCTCAGTGTGTGTGTGTGTGTGTGCGTGTGTGTGTGTGTGTGTGTGTGTGTGTGTGTGTGTGTGTGTGTGCATGTAGGAGTAAAAGTGGGATGAATTCCAAAGCTGGTACCCCTCAATTCAATTGACAGATGCACTCTTTTTGCATTTAATTCACTCAATATTTATCAATTAATGAATCTGTGTCCTGGCCAAATTCACTATGAGCAATCTAGAATTAAGCCCCATAGTGAGTCCCTTTGCTTTATACTGACTTTTCTTCTCTCGCTCTGTCTCTCATTGCCACCCATCTCTCCCTCTAATCCACTTCTTTTTAGCGCTCTTATTTTGACAGCCCTGACTGAGTGACATTTGAGTGAGAGTGACCTGAGAGATGCCTCAGGCTGTGTGTACGTGTACATGGATGTGGGTGAGGGTGTGCGGATGTGTGGACATACGCGTGGGCTTTAGAGAGACAGGAGCCAGCAGATAAAGTGCTTGTGTGGTGACCGTGTCATGTAATTCCCCTTTAATACAGTCACAGCTGATTCCAAAGATCCCGCATCTACATGGGCCTCCTGAGACCTGCTGTCACTAGCAACCAGGAGCTCAGCTGTGACACGGCCACCAAAACGAACTACACACTCACCTCTGCAACATGTCTATGGATGTGTACATCTGTGTGTACATTCATTTTGAGTATATTTAGTTTTTATACATTTTGAAGTCAACTTTTATCGCAGTCAATCATAATGCCCCTTCCATCATAAGGATTAATGACACTTGGATTAACTGAAACCAGGTAATTTCTTTTTCTATTTAAGCTAAAATTCAGTGTTTAGGCAAGTCAGAGGGGGACACAGTGGTTCTGACACTACCATTAACCACCTGATACCCTCTTTAGCTAACTAACCAGCTCAAGGTAAAGTAATTCTACAACTCTACAACTTCTCAGCTGGCTAGTCAGCTATAAGAGAGTATTATGCAGCTAAAGGTAAGGGTTAGAACTGCTGTGTGTCTTTCAACCTAGCCAGCTAACGACCTAATACTACAAAACAGTAATTCAAGGTAAAAGAACAGCTCTTCAACTTCTCCAGCTAGTAAAATATTCACTGGGTTATTCCACCACTGGGTCTCACTGATAGTACATTTACAAATATGTACATAAAGAAAAGATACAAGATATAAGATATTTAAACATAATTAAATTGTGTTTAACTGCGATGTGCATTTGTCAGATTAATAACTTAAATAGTAACTTACAGTAAATGAACATGAATAATACCTACAGCACATTAAAGAAAATTTTTGCCAATCCCACACCACTATAATTACATTTTACCTTAAAATATATTAATTGAATTTTTGTTTTGTTTTTTTGTTTTGTTTTGCTTTTTGCTTCAATGTGTGAATCCATTTAACATCTCATTCCATCTAACCCTCTTTCCATGAGCCATTGATTATAAGTTACACAAAATGTACATTTTAGTTTCATCCCACAAGATTCACTCAACCCTGTTACATGACCCTGTTACATTCACCCTTACGAAATATTTGGAATATTCCACAAGTCACATGTTCAACAGGAATTTACATCATCTGAATTTTCCAAAGATCATGGGAAGAAGAAAGGTATGTTCTCTCATTCATTTTTTTTCTTGTTTTTAATTATATTTGTTGATGATGATGTTTTAATGATATGGTTTGAAAGTACAACAGTTTAACCTAAGTTATAAATAAAAATAAAGTACTTATTATCATTATTTCCTTAGTATACAGTAGATGCTAGTTAACCACATATTGTGTATTTGAACTCGATCCTGTTACTTTCAATCCTGTTAGTAATTGAACAAAAAAAAAAAAACTTAGGTAGTCCAATACTGAGGCAAACAGCACATTAAAGTGAATATATTTCTGAGACACTGTGCTGAAAGAAACAACTTGGATGATGTCCTTGCAATTAAACATACCAGGATCATATTTTATTATAACTGACTGTAAATATTCTCAATGTTACATATTTTCACATGCATACTGTTTAAAAGTAAAATAATGTAAAGAAATAGAACAATTATTTATTATTAACATTAATATATTAATACTAATCCACAGAGTAATGCTGATCCTCCAAGATTTTAGTGAGAGAAGTTCCTCCAGAGGAATGAGACCAAGATGAGTATGTGATTCAATATTTCATATTTTATATTGTCATGTTCAAGCCTTTCTTAAGGCACACTCATAAACAACATATTTGTGTGTTTATACTATTTGGTCACACACGCTCATTACATTGGCCATGGCATCATACATTAATAATCATCCATGACACTCCTCAACAGCCGAGCAGTCCCATAAGTCCAGGGATATTACATCTGCCCACCTCATTTATCTTCCTCCAGCCATCTCAGCTCCGCTGTGTTCACACATCGCCAGACCAGCACACCTTTAATTACCAACATATCATAAAGAGTAGAGACAAGCCTGAGGTCCTATAGGACCTTGGCTTTCTCTGTCTGAGCCCAAGACATGGAAGCTTCCATAGGATAAACATGGATTCGGCTTTCACCAACTGACCAGCTTTTCTTTCTCCAAACTCCTTGTCACAAACCAGTATGAAGCACTTTGAATCTTTCAATAGACATGAAATAGATGGATGCCAGCATTTTGCCCTTGGAAAGATAACACAGGCAGCCTTATCCTTGACAATAACCAGCCTTGACCCAAGCTTTCTGAGAATGTATTCAAAGTAGTTAAATAAAAGACTTGAAAATGAAATGAAATGAAATGAAAGGACACATGGAACAACTCTTCTTTTCAGTTTAGAAGTGAGAGGTGAAGTGAGAGAAGTTCAGTTTATCTTTGGTAAGTCCATTTTGAATTCTTAAAGGTATATTATGGTCAAAGATAAAAATCTACACACCACTACCTTACACCCACTGTAGTCAATCAGCCAGTTCTCATATTCTTTAGTTTAATAGTTTTCTTTAATAGAAAAGTATAGTCTCAACTTTAACATCGTGCAAACTGCCCAAGTCATTAGACCCCAAAAGATATTGTTTGGTTATGAAGTACTATTCATGTAAAAGTGTTTTTCTAAAATAGCTGAAGCCTACGATAAATAAATTAAACAAATTTAAACTTTTGATGTAGCTACAATTCTTGCTTCAAACTTTGGACCATGCCTCCTAACTGAGACTAATGTTAGTGTAGTGTAAAACTAAATTACGTGCAAGAAAGAAAGTAATTCCTGTTTTAAGATGGCTGCTATTTGTTTTTAACTATACTTCATATTTATATCCATTTTATAGAGGACAGTGTGACACAGAGTATCAGAAACCACATAAGCAAGCCTGGTTAACATTTTACTTAAGGATAGATTTCACTGGTCAACATGAAATTTACATAATCCTTTCCTGACAACTGACATAAACATGTATTAACTTGTATAAACACTATACTCATTCTAATAGAAGTCAACCAGTATAAAGTTAAACCAAATGTTATAAAATATTCTTTGTGTTATGATACTTTTCAAGCTGACTTACATTTGACTGTCATGACAACTTTGTAGTTCAGAGTACCTTTGCTACTTTTAGTCATGTGACATGCAGCAATCAAATTCAAACACGAATTTGGCATCCAAGTTGACAAAGCATGTCAAGTTTCATCTGCTGGAACAAGTTATTTATAATGTTTATATAAGTTTATGTCAGTTGTTATGAAGGACTTACGTAGGTGCCATGGACGTCTCTTAGGTAAAGTGTTACCAAAGTCTGTTTGAGATTACTTAAAAACTTGACTTGGGACAAATTTACAGTGGTACAAAGCACAGCTATAAGCACATTTTTTTCTTCATTTTTTTCTTTTTGGCATATTAGTCCAGTGCCTCAAGTGTATAACCAAAGATGAAAACTTAGGACATCACACAAATCTTGGCTAATCAATTATATTTGCATTAAGGGGAACGTTTTGTAAATTAAATTCAGAACATGGCCAAACTGTTCTTTTAAAGATTTCAAAAGAGAACACATGCTAATTTTATGATGGATATGCAGGCTATTGCTTGTAGTTATACTACACAGCTTTGTCCATTTCTATAGATAACAGTGTGTCAGGAAGTTTAAACTGAATGATGTAAAGATGAAATTGACAGAGTTATGTTCATAGCTGTGGTCCTTATAAATCCTGCTGGTCATGGGATGGTTTCCCAAAGGGTCAGTGTATGCAGGGGCTGTCTATGAGCTGATTCTGTTCACAATTTGCACATTCTGAGCTCCATGACACTACAGTTAATGCAAGAAAGTGATTTTTGACTCTCATCATCCCTGCATGAGCTCCAATTTTTGGTTCTATCCACATTACTCATATGGAGTAGCTGTTTCTCATATAGGCAGATATAAATACATGATGTACACACACTGGTGGGGTTTCCTGATAAGTTTCCTCTATCATTCAAAACCACAACATAATAATTACACCCATACTAGTAATATTTTATATCCTTTCAGTTTGCATAAGTGAGCCTTCACAAATGAAACCTCAGTCCTCTCAATTTGATGTGTGTTTTGCCAAATTTGATTCCACTCCCAAAGGAATTTCTCCCACAGTTATTATTCTTGTCTTTTAAAAAATAAATAAACTTTTACATAAAACCCTGCATTGCATGATAACCATTGCTGAGCAAAAGAGTGTATTTGGTGCTATGGGTTGCATGTCACTCTCTAATCCCACATGGCTAAATCAGTGCATACCAACTGACAGACGCCAATCTAGACTTGTTTTCGGATGCTACTGAGCCCAGATTTGAACATGGTGGAAAAACCTCCCAGATCCTGCTGTAGACAACAGCCTCTATCCAAGGAAGACTGTCGTTGAGCCCTGTTAATGGACATGAGCTTCCTTGCTGCACACTTTCAGTTTCACAATCAGTGATTTCTGCTGAGCCACTAAAGTGTCTACACGTGAGAATTGGTACGTACTTGAATAGTATAATATGCTACACAGATTTATTATTTTGCACATGTATAGCACTTTATTTCATTTATAGTGTAGCCGAAAAAGCACAGAAGTCGGAAACTTAATTTGTAGCCTGTGTATGATCTTAAAATAAAATAGGTAAAAAGTGCTGAATACATTTTTCTTGTAATTGTGCCAAAGATGACTAGTTGCCTACTTTTTTTTTTTTTTTTTTTTTTTTTTTGGAAATACTGGCTGACTAGTAAAAATTAATCGTCGTGCAACCTCTAATGCACATGCACACTGGCAGGCAGGCAGTCGGCTCTTTGTCACTGACGCTTGTTGACCTTCAAAACCTCTCCATATTCTGTCTTAGGAATTGCTTGTTGTTTGCAGGGGTCAATAGAGGTGAATTGGTATTACCCAGAGCACCTTGCCAGAAACCTTGTACCGACACCAGTGCCCTGCATTCCATCAGTGTGGCCGTCCACATCTGCGTCCTTTAACCGAAATAGCATGTCGCTAAAATCTGCTCTACAAAGCACATTCTAAAGCTAAGGCTTGTTGCATTATACATGCACTCGGCAGGGAATGGACAGGTCAGGGGATCTTTTTCAAATACATCACCTCAGAGAGGGGTGTGTGAAGTTTAACCTGGTTCCCTCCATTCTCTCCCTGTTCTATTTTCAATTATAGCACCTTTATGTGGCAGAAATGCATACCTGACTACATTGGGTTCTTGAAAATGGCATGCCTGACAGAACGTGATGAGGGTAACCGCACCTCTGGACAAATTACAGGTTAAAGTAAGTGGAATTCCTTTAGCTGGTTATAACATGTAAAATAAAATTCATGACTTTGCTTTTTTCCCCCCATTGGATTTGTTCTTTAATCTTGCTAATTCCCACCATTAGCTAATTCTCCACTGTTACATGGCAGCTATCATTCTGGGAGGGTAAAAGCTAGCACATGCTTCCTCTCACGCATCATTACTGGAATTCTATATGGAACTGAAAATCTCCCGACAATAAGGCAAAAGCTTTGAATCTTGTGTCATTCAGGAGACACATGATGTTGATAGGAATCGGCAGAGAACATCTAATATTGATCATGTTTTCCTTATATGTGTTGTGGTTTATTAGCTACAGGTAGAAATAGTGGAGAAGTTGGCATCTCCCTGAGTGGCCTTCTCCCCCGCACAACACTAGCGTTCATCTCACACCACTTCCTCTCCCTTTGTTCTTTTCTAGGAGAACATGTAAGGAGGAGCTTGACTCTATTTTCATGCTGTTCAATGCACTAAACACATAAGAAATGCTTTGTTGTGTTTGTCTCATGCCATCCCCTTTTATTGTCAACAACGTTGTTGCATGTGTTTTATTGTTGGCTCATTGGGTTTGATCTTCTAAAGCGGTGTATCGGGTAACAATGTGTTGCAATCAAAGACAAGGTGCTTACAAATAGAGGAGACACAGGGGTAACAGAGTCTAGAAGATGCTTAAAGGTAGAAGTATGATGGCTGTGTGTTGCTTTCCTGTATTTCTTACTTTTATTTCATCACAACCCAAGAAATCCAAAGACATTTTATTTGCAAATTTGCATAAAACTGACATAACTACATCATAAACATGTCCAGGAAGATGTCATACATCTTCATGAACTGTCTTCTGGGAAGCATTGCACATCCTTTATCATTCATCTTTTAATTTATAACACATTACAATTACAACATTACAGTCCACTGACAGTTTATGTCAACCCTGTTATAAGACTGATATAAACTCATTATAAATGTGGCATGCCAAAAAAATCATATGTTGTCAATATGTTGTCAAGGGTGTCCTCTGGGAAGAATCACCAATCTGGTATCACTCACTTTTAATTCATTATAATCATACAAACCACTGACACTTTATTTGAACTCTGCATTATGATACTGACATTAAAATATCATAAATGTGCCATAGCAGATATCAAACATTGTCATGTATAGCAGCGTTATTATGACAGTGTTATTATACTTCATGACAACTGTCATAACGATAGACAAAATCAGTGTTAAATTCACTCTGACCTCAAAACAAAATTCTCATAATAAAAGTTTAAGAGTTCTATCATGACACTGCTAAGTGTATTTCAGAATCATAAAGAGTTTGTCATTGTATTTGTCAGCATATTTGCTGACTGGAGCACCACTATTAAATTAATTAATTTATTTATTTTTATTTCTACACCATTTATTTATTTATTTATCTATCTATCTATCTATCTAGCTATATATCTATCTATCTATCTATCTGTTATGTAAACTTATGGAAGGAGTCAGGATGCATGTGCAGGGGAAAAGTCAGTTTAATAGGAACACTCTCATTCAAAAGTAAAGGAACTGAAAACAAACCATAATCCATCAAACAAAAAGCAGTAATCCAAAATGAGATAATCCATCACAAAAGAGGCAGTAATCCACAAAGAAGTAATCCATATGTTGTCATGGCAAAAAAGGAGAAACACATGACTGAAGAAAAAACAAAACACACGTCGCGAGGCTGTGGTATGGGAACCACGAACAATGAGCTAAGGACGGAGAACTAGGAAATAGAACTAGGAAACTATGGTCTGGGAACCATGAACTAGCGGCATGAGAAAACGAGAAAGAAGCCGGCTTACAGCACATGCTGAGTCAAACTCAATCTATTCTAATCTAATCTAATACTCCGCCCGGAAGCGGAAATGGAAGGGGGTTTAAATACACAGACACATTAGGAGCAAACGAAGTGAAACACAGAACACCTGGAACTAATAATAAAACAATAACCAGAAAACCAAAACACAAGCACATGGTAATATACAGAAGGCGGAGACATGACGTAAACCAAAACACAAGAACATGGTACTACAAACAAAGTGAGGATCCATGAATGACAAGTCCAGCGGGTTTTTGAGAATAAAGCTCGCTCTACTCTTCTTGGTAGCGCGAAGCGTGTAATGCGGAAATGCGCTACTCGCTGGCCTCTACTAGCTGCGTAGCGAGAGGGAGATTCTAACATTATTCTAACACTAATGGCTTTTATTTATTTATTTTTATTAAGGCCTTTTATTATTATTATTATTTTATTTTATTATTATTATTTTTTTAAACATCCCAAATATTTTTGAAAAGACACTTTGCTCATGAGTGTACTCATGATTCCAACATACATTTTTTCCTGTTGTTTATAATATATTTATTGAGAGCTATAACTTTCCAACAGATACCTCTACTTTATTATTTTCCCAATGTGCATATATTATAATAAAATAATTTGAATCGCTAAGCATTTATATAATGTACTGTATTTGTACATTAAAGACCTGCATGTAAAATTGGTATAATTTAGTTTTACTGTAGAGTTATTTCTTCTAAAGTTTTATAACCATAAATATCAGAAAATAAATACAAACCTTTTTACAGTATCTACTCCAAAGAAGAATTGTTTCAGAAGTCCATACATTAAGCTCAAATTTCTTCATTATGACAACTGTAACATGTCCTATTTGAGATAATTGTAGTTAAAATTCATGGTGTTCTTTTTTTGTTTAGCTGACATTGAGTTCATTTTGGGTCTGAGTCTCTTTTGACATTGAGTCTCTTCTGTATTGCACTTACCATTGGATCTTAAGCACATATGGGGAAGCACAACGGCATAATGGGATTGCAAGGCTACAACATGATGAACTTGTTCATCACTAATAAAAGATTACTTAATAGTGTATAGACATATGATCAGTTACATGAACTGTCATAAATATTTGTTAATTGTCCAAGTCTGAAAAACGAATAATGAGCTATTAATGATGCATTAATGAATGTTATTATGAAGTGTTATAGCAGCTCGTGACAGCATATGATCTTTTATGACATGTCTATGACATGATTATCTTATGATGTGGAGTTGTGATGCAACTATACTGTTACCAAGTGGATTATTCATTCATTCAGCTTTGGTCCTGGCTCTATCTTGGTTAGGATCATGAAAAATCTGGAGTCTATTCAAGGAACACTGGGTGCGAGGCAGGAATACACCCTGGATGGGATGTCAATCCCTGGCAGGCACCATACAATCTTATTCACACAACATTCCACCTACTAGAATGTGTTGGAGAACCGACAGAACCTACACGGATCAGGGAGAACATGAAAATCTTCATACAGACAGTAACCCGAGCTTAGAACTGAACTTGGGATCTCGGAGCTGTGAGGAAGCAATGCTACCCCTGCATCACCATGCCACCATGGTGAATTATTTGAAAGTTAATATACAAATGTCAAATGGAGAACTGCAGTACAGGCTTGAATTGTTTATGAGCGATGTGACCTAGGAAAGTAAAAGTAAACAATAAGGCACCCAGGATCCAAATAGTTATTGAAATATTGCACTGATGGGAACAATTTGTCTAGTACACAATGTGCTGCTGATTGTGCACAAGTTCACCTTAATGCGCACATTATTGCTGGTGTTGTTTATCTGTCTAGCCTTTTCCACACATAATATGTGTGTGTGTGTCTGTGTCATAATAAGGGTAGTGCGTCCTTCTAAATGCATGGGTAGCATATTTCAGTCCATCCCCCCCCCCAAAAGACCAGAGATGGCAAAGACAAAGCATATAATAATTAAAGGGCTCAGCCACAAAACACAGGATGCACACACAAGGGGGGAGGCTGAAAAGTAGCTATCACACTGGCAGATAAATTCTACACACAATTATTCATCCACCGTTCATGACATGTAGATTAATGAGTTTGATAACCCAGGGCTTTCCAAAGAAATAGATTCAATTCTGTTGTCCCTCTGCCACCTTCCTCCACCATCCCTTATGACTTGCAAACAGCAATGTGCTCTGGCACACGGGACAAAAAAACAAGTGAGAATCGATCGTTAATGCTGGCCACAGAGCAAGAACCGCCAGCTCTGCTTCATCTCCTGCTCTCTGTGGGTCAGACACAGAAGACCGAATCTCAGTCAGAGAGGAGAGACTGATTCAGGGACAGTGGAGAGAGGGATGAAGAGACCGAAAGAGAACCTAGGACTGGTTATAACATGTCCCTGAGTGCTGGTGGATTGAAGGACAGAAGATTTGCTGCGCAGAAACGCAACCCTCTCTGAACAGATGTAATGAATGGAAGCAAGATGTCTCACATATGGTCTTCATAGTGACCTAGAGAAGAGACGGCAGGAGATCCACAGGGGAAATGCAGGGTCATGAGGGCACAAAACAGGCCTATCGCAGAGGTGGTCTGCTTTTAAAAATACATTTATTTCAGTGTTAGGTCTCTTGTGATGGTGGTTTTCGTCACGCTTTAAGGGCAAAACATTGTTTCTCACCTGTTCAAGTACAGATCCTATTTCATCACTGTTCTGCTTCTGCATTTCAGCTTGTCATAGGTTTCTTTAGGCCTTAAAATGAGTGGCCAGAATGCAGAGATTGAAACAAACTTTGGTTATGTTGAGTCAGGAGCTGGCAGAGACAGAGTCAAATTGGAGAGCAAGTTCGAGAAGCGAGAGATGTTATCCTGTCCCATCTATCACCACACCACATGTCCGGATATCCTCCCCTGCTGTATTGACAGCTGTGGATTAAAAATGGTGCTGTGATCGGCGCCCCCTGTTGGCAGAATCAATCCAAACACATCGTTCTTCACTTCCTCAGCTGTCCAAGTCAAGCACTTTCTATTGCTCTAGAGGAAAGTCTGGAGGTAAGCACTATTCTCTCTTCCAGACAGAGGGAGTGAGAGGTCGTTCTGACATTCATGGACCTCCTTGGAGGGGAAGAGGGAAACATTTACAGGCTTTGTTTTTGAATGGACGCATTCCTTCATACCAACTGCTAGCAATATTCATGACGCTAAACTTTGGATCAATGTTTAAACCACACCAGGCAACTGGTCCATGTAGAGTACAGTTATTTTGAATGTGCTTGGTCTAGCACAGGGAAAACATAGGTGTTATTAGCCTTCTGATCTTAGCTAAAGAGGGTTTTGCTCTCTCAGCAGTGCTGAGGCTCGTTCACTGGACCTCATTCATCAAAGGCCTCTGGGAGGTATTGAGAGGCTCTGCTGTCTGAGAGCGGCCTGCTGTCAATGATTCTTACCTTTGTTTGTAATTGTCTCTGAGAAATCTTTAGCCCTGCAAAGCCCTCCTTACTCTCTCTCTCTTTCTCTCTCTCCCTAGCGAATAGCACATTTTCCTGACTCTCCTGAGACCAGTCAATGCAGTCAATGCATCTAAAACCTCAGATCAACCAAAGACTTAGTAGAGTATCTGAGCAGGGCCCTATAAAGTAGCTTTGCTTGATCTCTACAGCACTTCCTTTGCCTTTACTGACTTCATAAGGGCATGTTTTCAGAACAATTATGCCTCTTTCTTACCTACTTATTTACCTGATTAGTATCAAAGGTTTAATACTCCAAATTTAAGCAAGATGTCCTCATGGTTGAAAATATGTAATGGGATTGGGATGGGATTAGTGTTGATACTTTTCATTCATATGAAATTATACTGAATCCAACCACATCATGTTCACTTGTTTGCATTTGTGCAAACTTCTCACTAGACCAGGTTCACTTCAGTGGACCAGGGGGAAAAAATGTATGGGAAGAGGCAAGGTTTGAAACATACTGATAAAAGTGTTTTATTTATTGATCAGAAATATGAAACCAGGAACCTACTGTAAGTGTGTGTAGAAATTACGAAAATCAATGAAATCTGGGAAACAATATATTTTTTTAAATGTACCTAATAATTCTTTTTGGTGTTCTTTGTTGCTGAAATCTGGAATACACCTGATATCTTATTTTGCCATCAAAAAATGAAACCATAGAAGGGATCTTTTTTGAAATGTAAAAACTTTAATGTTTCAGAGGGACAAACCAAAAAATGTTCTAGTTTGATTTGTTAGAGGCAATGTTTGGTTTTGGATCTTTATCCCAATTTTTCCCAGTTTGGTCATTTGCCAGTACCCAGCCATTGTCACATGACAGCTACTAAATGGACAGCTGTGGCATCATTGGGCTTCAAACTTTTCTGTAAATGCTTTTCTGTTGCACCACTCAGAAGCCCCTAAGAAGGCATTTCACATGTGGTTTTGAATCATATGCTTTGTTCTGCAGTTGAGTATGATGGCTGTATTCACATCAGCCCAATTATACCACACCAATAAGGTGAATGCACAAGGATTCAATTCAAACAGGATAAAAAGTACTGGAGCACACTTTACACTATTGATATTATGCCTGCCAAGCATATGCATCAACACTCTCTCTCTCTCTCTCTCTCTCTCTCTCTCTCTCTCTCTCTCTCTCTCTCTCTCTCGCTCTCTAACACACACACACTCACACACACACACACACACACACACACACACACACACACACACACACACACACACACACACACACCTTTTTAAACAGTAAAGTAAGGCTCATTCCAGTGAAAGGCCAACATCCTAAATAAATTGGAGTGGCATTAATATTTATGCCAGTAAAGTGCCCACATAATCAGACAGAGAGATGTCAGATAGATGGCGTTTTTGTGGGATGAGTGTGTGAGTGATGCATGTACTCCCTCTCACACACCACCTTACATAAGCATTAACTTCCATTCCATCCTACCTCCTTCATGCAAACACCTTTGACAGCTCCCTCCACACACACACACACACATACACACACACACACACACACACACAGACACACACTTATCTGTCATACTTTCTATTTCACTTTTACACTATTACTCTCACAGACACACTGACCAAACGAGATGGAGGAAGACTTCTGCCCTCAGTTGAGGGCCGTAGAAATTGCAGCAGTGAGAGCCAGGTGGGAGGCAAAGGGAATAAATAAAACCGGGTGATGTTTCTAAATGTGCTCCCGTCTGGAAATATGACTCTTCAAAGTGAGCCTGTCTGTGAAAGAGTGAAATAAGGGGCATGGAACAGAATGATTTGAGCATATGCAGCTGGGGTGTGTTGAGATCCAGAGACTGAGGAATCCACCTCCAGGTCCGAGGCCCATATGCTTCAGGAGGAAGAACGCTCACTTATTTAGGCTTGCCTTTATTCATCCATATGACTGGATTGATCTAAACAGATTGAAGCCCTAAATAAAAAAAATCCAGTGATTGAGCAAAGCTTACATGCTTCATCCCTGCAACATCACAGGAAGTTCAGAATGATGCATTTGAAGACTCTCCATCAAGCATTGATTACATTGTGAGAAACATGGACTTAGAACAAAGCATTTTGGGTATGTTTGATGCTGACTGGAGACTCCCATGAGAAGCATCCATCTGCAGAATTAATTTAGCTTTCGAATGATTTCATACCTGATATAATATACTACAGTATGCATTCTTCCACCTTATTTATAGTCATATTGATAGATTTATGAGTAGTACTAGAGGGTGGGATGGACAGACACTTTTAATGGTTTCATACCATCGGAGTTCATCAATCAGGAAAAAAGGCAAAGACAATAGAAAAACAGGAGATGGGACCATCCTCTCTGTGTCTGTCCCTGTAGTGCCCTAGAGTTCAGAGACAACTAGAAAAAGCAGACCACTCACCATGATGGCAAACCAATGAAAAGCAACAGAAAGAAAGAGAAACTGTTAAGCCTGGGAAGTAAAAGAGATGGAGAAAGCATGCATTTTCCAGGTGTTGCAGTATGAGGGCTGTTGAGGTGAGATAATGATGGAAAAGGTCAGTAATGTGGCTTTAGTTCTCAGCCAGGGAAGGTTGTAGCAGAGGTTACGGCTCTCCCTAAACACCCGACCAAAAACAAACGTGTTAATGTCCTTTCAGCCCAGATGTCATTACGAAAATCTTTAACGAACCATGACAGAAATGTGGTCCCTTATTCGTACGGTGGTTTTCAGCCATTTCATGCACAAACTGAAATGTTCATCAGAGACAAATGTAAAGTATCTCGCATTGTAATCTGAAAAATATTAGTCGCGAGAACGAAAATGGCTAATAATAGCGCAGGCGTGAGAGGGAACAGCGAGGTAAATTGTGGTTGGTTGGTTTTTATTGCTTGTTATTAAATCTGGGCCAAACAATTATTATTTTTCTCCCTCTTTTGTTAGAGCAACATAAGAAGAGGAGAGGAATTAAAACTGCGCCCCTGGGCTGTACGCTTTAGCAGTAGTGATTAAAACCAGGAAACGGTGATACACAAGCTATTAGACAAAGCTATAATCAAATTCATTAATTTTACCCGTTTGCAGGCTGACAAGCTTTCTTAAAGTGAGATTAGCCTTACTCAAGCACAATAACAGCAGGTGTGATTGCAAATTAAAGGGTTGCGGGTTGCATTTTTCAAAAAAAAAAAAAAAAAAAAACGGTGTTACTCTCTAAGGCCTCACTGGGTTTTCTGTTATGGGACTTGGAGTTATTAGACACATATATAAAATGTATCAATTTTAACTGATAAATGCTTTTTTGTCTTATTATTAGCTGGCCAGTCAATGGCACACACACACACACACACACACACACACACACACACACACACACGCACACACACACACAAATAACCCAATGTGCATTATTGAGTACTTTTTTCTTAACACCTGTGGGGCCTTTTGTTACAAAATGATTCTGCATTATGAATAGAAACCATAACTATATAATAATTAAAAAAAGATAATGAGATATGCAATAGGAAGCAGAACTGATGTCTATAGCACAGTAATTTGCCTAATAATATTTGCCCATATTCATACTACATCAGTCAAATGTGATCAATGTCATGCTATTGATAACAATACAATTGCTTTCTTCATTTGCATGCGCTAATGAGAAAACAGAATTTAAGATTCTGCATGGAAATATTCAGGGGTTTGTTTTTTTTTTTCTTTTTTTTCAAAAAACATTGCAATTGTATAGGCCTGCTAAAATAATCTTCATTCTAAAACTTTGTGTAAATAGAATGGATATTCCAGTCAGATATACAAAGCACTGGACAAACTGGACAGGACTGGACAAACCATAAATTCTTCAGCTAACCCACCAGACAGGTCCTGTGTTTTGGTTGCCCTGAAACCTTATTAGTCTAAAACATGGTAACTAAAGTAATGTAATAGCATATGACAAGCTAGTTAGTTAGTTAAATGCATTAATACAGACTAATGGAAATGAACGTGTATGCAAGTGTGTCAGCAAGTCATTGTCCAAAGTTCCGGCTATGAGATGTGCTGTTCTGTCCTAGTTTCACATGTAAAAGACATTATTAGAATCTGGTTAGTGTCATTATTTTCTTTCAATATGTTTAAGTGTGAGGTGGCTGTTACGGTATTCATAGAATTTGCTGTGGAATTTATTTTCCTCTGTTTTGTCAGTGTTTCCACATATCTGAATGTTCTTGATTCTGAAACAATTATCTGTCATCCATGCACATTAATTAATCTGGCTTTTAGAAAAAAAAAAAAAAAGGGCTATTCATCAACCAGATCACACCTCAGACTGTGTGTAGTGCAGCAGGTGGTGGGATTTGTAATGAATACTGCAAATTATAGCAAATTATAGCTGGCATCACCAACTTGAAGTGTATTAAGTTTAAACATAGCTACATACCAATTGAAAACATTTTAATTTTGATAACTTAATAAGGAGCAAGTTTTTTTTCTTGCTGAACCTACTGCAAATAAAAAAGACATGCAATCTGCTTGTCCTGGCCTTCCGGGCTAAAGAATTGTCCATCCCTTCAGAGACTTACAGCACTAAAAGCAATAGAAAAAATTGTCTAAAAAACAAAAAGAGTTCAACAGAGTTAAACTCTGTTAAACTGTATGTCTGACATTTTCCGAGAGTGTGATGAACATCCCAGAGTCCAAATGAAACTGATACAAGTCTGGATTCTGACCAGAGGGCCCCTTTAAGCTCAGACAAGAGGAAAGGAAATGGATAAAAAAAAAAATTGAAACAGAACTGACCACAATCAATTCTGAAGCACAGCACTAAATTAATTAGAGTTCTGCATGGGAAGGCCTGGGTTGGCTTCTGGCCGCTCAGCCCCTATTAGTCTCTCCTGCAACTCGCCTCGCTCCACTCCAAAGCACCAGAGAGCGTGATGGAACAAGTCTGGCCATGCCCTTCACCCACCTTCGTGCAGCACCCGGTACATGGGCCAGCCACAGGCTGCAAACGATTACCTCCAATTTATTCAAATGATTAAACCGCATATGAAACATAAGAGGGGAGTTACAAGGGGCTTGTGTGTTTGGGTAAGGCTTTCTTCCAGTTCTTTTAACAATCATGAAGCAAGACAAATTCTAGTTAGAAAATATTAGCAACCTTAGGGCCTTACCCGAAGAATCACCACATCATTATTTTCCTTTCTATTGTTTTATAATAATGTTATTCGTTTATATTAAATTTAATAACCACATCTGAATCACAATAAGGCGGTCGCAGTGACTGTGTGTGCTTGTGTGAGGTTATTTTTAAGGGCCATTGGTAAAGGACAAGATCTACTGAATACTGTTTGAATTTTCATGATATTCACATACAGTAATGGTTAAAAGAAAGTACACCCTCCTTTAATTCTATGTTTGTATTTATCAGGGCTTATAAACAAACAAATAAACCCAGGTGACAACAAATAAAAACACAACAGATTTCAACATGTAGTCATTTTTTTCCCAAAAAGTAAGCCAACTTTCAGAAACCTGGTGTGGAAAAAAATAAGTACACCTTATTTTTCAGTAACATGTAGAACCATTTTAGCAACAATAGCCTGAATTAAATGTTTTCGTTAGGAGTTTATCAGTCTCTCACATCATTTTGGAGAAATTTTGGCTTTACAACATTATTTCAGTTCACTGACGAGGGCAATCATTTATGCACAGCTCTCTTAATATCTTGCCACAGCATCTCAGTGGGGTTGAGATCTGGGCTTTGACTTGGTCATTCCAACACCTTAATTTTTTTCTTCCTTATTAGGTGTGAATTAAGTGAGTTTGACAAGAAAATGCTGTGACATGAAAATGAAGGAGTAAAAAAAAAAAAGATCTACGCTATTTTTAAATTGTTTTAAGTTTCTCGGCTAAAGTGCTGGAAGTGTTGCAGTCTTAAAAGAAGATGCCTTGACAAACTGACTCGATTTACAAGGCAGCTTTCATCCTGATGTGTGCTAAATCTCCCATCAGTTGAGCCATTTGTTTATGGCTTACAGCTATGCACCGAGTTTATAGGTTTATGTTTGCTTTCTTTATTTTGCATATACTTTATTTAATGCCAGTAATATAACCTTTTCTCTTAGTCCAATGAACCAGCATGAGCATGTGTTTTTGATAAAGATTTGATCAAATTTGATAAAAAGTCGCTTTGGATTAGGGCACTTGCTACTGTACAGTGGGTATAGAAAAGAATCACCCCCTTTAAAATAATCACATTTTGTTGCTTTTCAGCCTGAAATGAAGACAGACACAGTTTTTGTTTTATCTAGCTGTATTTACTCAGTGCAACTTATAACATCCAAGTGAAAGATATAACACCAACATCAACAGAAAACAAAATTAAAAATTAAAAAACAGAATCACTGAGTTGGAAAAAGGATCACCCCCTTGCTTTAATTTGCCTTAATTTTTTAATTACAGCCTTTAGTCTGTTGGGATATGTCTCTACTAACTTTGCACATATTTGCCCACTCTTCTTTGCAGAACTGCTCAAGTTCAGTTAAATTTGATGGTGACTGTTTGTGGAATGCAGTCTTCAAGTCATTCCACAGATTTTCAATGGGATTTAAGTCTGGGCTCTGACTAGGCCATGCAAGGACATTCACCTTTTTCTCCTTCAACCAATGTGTGGTCAGTTTTGCTGTGTGCTTTGGGTCATTGTCATGTTGGAAGGTAAACCTTCTTCCCATTGACAACTTTCTGGCAGAGGACAACAGATTGACCTCAAGAATTTGATGGTATTTTGCCCCATCCATTTTCCTTCTATCCTGACAAGTACTCCAGTCCCTGCTGCAGAGAAACACCTGAATAAAAGGATATTAACCATGCTTTACTGTAGGAATGGTGTTATTTGGATGGTGAGCTGTATTGGATTTCTGCCAGACATATCGTCAAATAATTAAATTTTAGTCTCATCGGACCATAACACCTTTTTCCATGTGGCCTTTCTTGAGGGGTGGCTTTTTTCTTGCAACCGTCCCATACAAGCCACATTTGTGGAGAATTTGTGATATTGTTGTCATATGTACACAATGACCAGAGATCAGAGTTGCTGTAGGCCTCTTGGTAGCCTCTCTGACCAGTTTCCTCCTGGCTCTTCTCCATCTGGCTTTTTCATCATCATTCATTGGAGCGAAGTCCTGATCCAGGGAGGGTCTGTGTTGTACCAAATACCTTCCACTTCTTAATAATAGATTTCACTGTGCTTCTAGGCATTGATAAAGCCTTTGAATTTGTTTTTGTATCCTTCTCCTGACTTGTGCCTGTCCACAACTGTCCAACAACAAGAACCCGGAGATCTTTTGACAGTGCCTTGCCACCCATAGTTGATTGTTTGCTTCAGTTGCACTACAAAATGCTCCAGGAAAGCTCTTTTCATGCTGAGCTAATCAAAATGACCACAGCTGACCACAGTTGAAAGTCAAATGGCTTTGTGTGCCATTGAGAAGGTGATTAGCTATACCTTATTGAGTTTACAAGTCATTTTTAGGAGGGGGGTGATCCTTTTTCCAACTCAGTGATTTTGGTTTTATATTTTTTTTGTATTTTTTTCTGACATGATGGTGTTATATCTTTCACTTGGATGTTATAAGTTGCAGTGAGTAAATACAGCTGGATAAAGCAAAAACTGTGTCCGTCTTAATTTCAGGCTGAAAAGCAACAAAATGTGATTATTTTAAAGGGGGTGATTCTTTTCTATACCCACTGTAAATGTTGTAAATGTAATTAAAAAAAATAAGCTAATTAAAATTGACAGCATAAGTTGAGGTTTACATTAGTTAGTCTTCTAATGCATACGTTTACACACACTCAGGAGCACAAGTAGGATATGAACGTTTTTCTGAAATTATGGGAATTTCATGAATACCAATTTTCTTCTGTAAATGCTCCTATGAACAGTTTTACAAATAAATCTGTTTGTATCCAGCTTGATAAATGAGGCCCATTGTTGCTACATTCTTTGTTTAGTAGAGCAGTTTTCACGTTCACCTTACATGGTTTATGCAATAAGAACATAATGTGCATTCAGTCTGTGGTAGTATAAAATTTTTAAAGGAATTTCTAAAGGACAGCCTTGGATTCTAGTAAGGTAAATTCAGAAATAGCCCAAAATTTGGACATTCACAACAGAAAACAGCTATGGGGAAAGTAGACGCAATGTCAGCGCAATCTGCCTCAGTGCTGAAAGGAAGCACGATTGTGAATCTGACTCTTCAGAAGCTGACTCCGCTCTTCTCTTCAGTGTTTTTTTTCTCTATGAAAAGATCTGCAGCTCTTTTCAGAACGCACTCACTCTGCTCACTAAAACATTTGAAGCCGCTGTCAAGTCCTCTCGTTAAAACCGGAGTAATGGGACATATGCAATTAAATCAAAGCTGCATTTCTCTCTGCTGGTTTCGGAACTTCAATGCGGCAGAACTTTAGGACAAAAGGGATCATCTAGTCTTGGACGTCTCGACTCAAGCCTGGCTGTCAGGAACCAAGGGTTAATGCATTGCGATTAGCGCTCATGGGTCTTCATCTGATATGTTTTTAATTAACGGTATCCCATTCAAGCTCTTGAAGTCATCCCCCACTCTTGACCCAAAAAAGGGAAAGTTTTGACAGGGCTAATTAATGAGCGTTTGGGAAAAAAAACGTAGAGAGGCAAGACGTTGGGTTCATTAGACAAGCCAGTCTGCTACACATCAAACGGGCCAGAGTGGTCCATGTGATCCCTTTCTTTTATTTCCCATCTCAGAGTGGTGGGAGCAAGTGAGGATGAAAGAAAGAGAGAGGAGAGACAGAGAGAGAGAAAGAGTAGCGTTGGCACTTTGCAACAGAAGAGATGAATGACTCCGTACCTCTGAAACGCTGTGGCCTTAATGAAACCTCCAGAGGCAAAACAATGGCATCTTTCTCACACACATACACACATGCACACCATACAACATACTGTACCTACTCATATACCTACCCTCTGCATATTCCACCTACATGAATGCCAAGCTCAATTCTCACTGCTTTGCTCATCCATTAACGTGGCACACATATGCAACTTACTCAGTCACAGACACAAATTGGTACGGATATGTATGTGTGAAAATGTCTCACACTTTCTCTCAGACACACACTCTATAAAGGAGGGCAGGTTCTCACACAGGTAGTCACAGACTCTGAGGCTCTGAGGCCACCTGAAACAATAAAACAGGTCACGTATACACTACATGTTATTATCAGTAAGACTGATAGCACATAGACATTACCACCCAAAATTCTCCCCACATTTTTCATTCCTCATCAATCTGGCCCTGCACTAATAGGACTAATATCTCTGCAACTGAAAGTTTTTAATAAAAACGCTTCATTGTGGATTTTATTGAGTCTCTAATAAAACAATCCTATACAGTCAGGTTAAGAAAAACTGCACAGACAAAAAGGCTCCTGGCAGTCATCCTTTCAACCAATATCTCATTTCTCGCCCACTTTCCCCACTTTTCTGTCTTGATTTCTTTGTTTTTGGCAGAATCCGAGGGCGGCTGAAAACCCATCGGTCGTCCCGTTAAAGGCATGTGGGGACATAACTCACGGCAGCCTCCGCTATCGGCCAGCCAGCCGCCTCATAAGGCTGAGATAAAGCCGGGGCCAGGGACACAAACAGAGACATCAATCTTCCCTGATCAGCTGCAGATAGAGAGAAGGAGACGCCCCAAAAATGGAGAAACAAATTGGTTGTCAATATAGGGGTCTGAGACCAAGAACCCGGTCAGCCAAAGTCCAGAGTCCAGTCAAATTGACCTCGAATTGTGTTTTTGAGTTTGTGTATGAGGACGTGTGTGTTTTGTTAAGTGATCTGTCTACTTGAGACATACAATTGGTTACTTCATGAGAGTTATTCAGAATAAAAGAAAGGCATGATGTACAGGAAAAAACAAATATCTGGGAGGGATGAACACCATTCTTCCAAAAGATATTCCTTCAAATTGTGGCTTGATGATGGTGGTGGAGCACGTTGTCTAACATGTGTGACCAAACTCTCCAATAGGTGCTCAATTAGGTTGACATCTGGTGATTTCAAAATTCATAACACATGATTTACATCATTTTCTTCTTCTTCAAACCATTCAGTCAGCCTTTGTTCTCCGTGGATGTGGGCGGGGTCATCCTGGAAGAGACCACTCCAATCAGGATATAAACATATATCATTTTTCCCCCCTTTAATTCATCATAAATCTGTATTTTTTATATACTGTCATACAGTGCCCTCCACTAATATTGGCACCCTTGGTAAATATGAGCAAAGAAGGCTGTGAAAAATTGTCTTTATTGTTTAACCTTTTGATCTTTTGTTTAAAAAAAAATCACAAAAATACTCTGCTGTGATGGATATCAAACAATTGCACAACACAACACAGGATTATCAAAAAAAAAATCTTTGTTAAATATAGGTGTGCACCCCTATGAAGTCATATGAGAAAAATACTGTATATTTGAAGTATATTCCCATTGATATTTTGCATTTCTTTTAGTACACCTGGGTGACTAGAAACAGGAAATTGTTCAACCATGACTTCGTATTTCACAGGGGTATAAATATGAGGTAACACATAGGCTAAATTCCGTTAGTCATTCATAACAATGGGTTAGACCACGGAATATAGCTGCGATGTGTGGCAAAAGGTTGTTGAGCTTCACAAAATGGGAAGTGGCTATAAGTCTCCAAATGTCTCCAAAACTACAATCCGAACTCACCTACATCACCACAAGTTTTGTGCATCTTCAGTTTTCCAGACACTACTGGAACTTCAAATGGGATCGGGTTCTATGGTCAGATGAAACCAAAATAGAGCTTTTTGGCAATAAACACCAGAGGTGGTTTTGGCGCACACAGAGAGGTAGCCATATGGAAAAGTACCTCATGCCCACAGTTAAATATGGTGGTGGCTCTTTAATGTTTTGGGATTGTTTTTTCAGCCAGAGGACTTGGACATTTTGTTATGATACATGGCATCATGGACTCTATCAAATATCAACAGATATTAAATGAAAACCTGACTGCCTCTCCCAGAAAGCTTAAAATGGGCCATGGTTGGATCTTCCAGCAGGACAATGATCCAAAACATACATCAAAATCAACACAAAAAAGGTTTACTGACCACAAAATCAAGGTCCTGCCATGGCCATCCCAGTCCCCTGACTTGAAACCCATAAAAACCTGTGGGGTGAACTAAAGTGGTGAGTCCACCAGCCTGGACCTCAAAATTTGAAGGATCTGGAGAGATCCTGTATGGAGGAGTGGTCTCAGATCCCTTGCCATGTATTCTCCAACCTCATCAGGCATTATAGGAGAAGACTCAGAGCTGTTATCTTGACAAAGGGAGGTAGCACAAAGTATTGACTAAAAGGGTGCCAATAATTGTTGCACAGCTATATTTAACAAAGATTTTTTTTTATAAACCTGTGTTGTTGTTTTGCAATTGTTTGATATCCATGACAGCAGAGTATTTTTGTGATTTTTTTTTTTAAACAAAAGATCGAAAGGTTCAACAATAAAGACAATTTTTCACAGCCTTCTTTGCTCATATTTACCAAGGGTGCCAATATTAGTGGAGGGCACTGTATGTACTTGTACAGCCCCTTGGCTACTGTAAAATACATTATAACCTTTAAACTTGTATAATAAAAGACTGGATGCTTTCAGAAATGTCAAGATATTTTTAAATCTTCCAGTAAAGAAGGTTAATAATAAAGAACGCAAGCACTGTTCTGTGCACTTAATTTATTTACTGTTATAGCCTTTACATTTTGGTGGCATATCATTTCTCATGGTGAAAAAGTTCACCGGCCATTCATTTCTCTTCTAGTGCAAAGGCGTTTTAAGAAAGTTCCATATGTAATAAAATGATTTTTATTAATATGAGTACAATGTTATTTATTAGTAAGATGCTCCTTCCTATCCTCTCCATCCCTCTCTCTCTCTCGCTCTCTCTAATTCACCCAATTTAATTTTTGCTCTCTTCCTTTTTTCATTCCCCTCTTTATCCTTCACTGTTTATGTGGGTGATGCACTCTGCTTATCAGCCTTCTGTCATTTTCCTGTAAATACTCAGGCTCCTTTCATCCAGACTGAGCTCATAAACATGCAGTCAAAGCAGTTTATAGTAGTGCTCATACTTACAGATACAGAAATAGCTAAAAGTAGATACAGTGCATATGATCTGAGATGAAGTAGCTATTCTTGAACTAAATAACAACTTAATTGATTGTTTGCAAATATATGTTTCTATGTCTAATGTTTTAGAATGTGTCTGCAGCATATGTGTTTCCATAGACATTATATACTATATAAGCATTATATAGTAATGCTTTAGGAGAAGACTGACATGAAAGAAAGTCTTACCAATGGTGTTATAGCATAGCTGTTCAAACACCTGAGCAATTCATTCATTGTAACTGTTTTGTCCTGGTCAGGGCTGTGGTGGATCTGGAGCCTATAGAACACTGGATGTGAGGTGGGAATACACCCTAGATGGGACTCCAGTCCATTGCAAGGCTCCAAACACACTCATTCACAAATTAATTCTCACTTAGGGGCAAATTAGATTCACCGGTACTTTTTTTTTCCTTTGGAGGTGGGAGGAGACCAGAGAATCCAGAGAAAACCCACATGGACATACGCAGAACATGCAAAACTCCACACAGAATGTAACCCAAGGATCCAGAAAACCCCAGTGCTGTGAGGTGGCAACTCATACCTGCTGCACCATCGTGTCATCCTCCTGGAGCAATAAAAATAAAAAAGTAATTCCAGTTACTTGAGTTTTCCATGGTTTTCTGGGATCCATGTGCAACTAGAACCACATCCAAATTATATCTTTCACATAAACATTTAATGACTACCTTAAAAAAAAACTGCCCTTCCACTCTAAGTACTATGAAGAAAACGTTGAGGTTTTCTGTTCTTTTCTCAGTACAGCAAAACATGTTCAAATTCTTGACTAATTGCACATATTCTACAGAAATGGTAGATGAAGGTTAGGTTGAAAAACATTTCTTTTAAGTTTTATTATCTTTTAATGTAGAGGATAAACCTATGAGTAGCACAAGGAAAACAGCAATGAATGAATTTCACATGTGTTTGAAAAAGATGTATCAGGTAGCCATAGTAGCTATGTTCATTTAGGACTTGAAACATAAAACTATAAATCAATATTATAAATCAGTAATACTATAGCAATCACTCACAGTACATCTCACAGTCGCATACCTCCAGTGACCAAATGACTACATGATAGTGACAGTGAATAAATACAGCAAACCAAGTAAAACAGAACTGATTCAAATGTTTCTATTATCTTATACCACATACTGTAGATGGTTTTCACATCTGAGTGGTCAGAAAGTCTGGATTAATTTCTATAACATCATGGCATCTATAGCATCATGCCAGCTCCACAACATTAAATGTAACTTGAAATGTTTAAAGTCCCCGTGAAGTGCCTTGAAACGCATAGCATTATTCGATGTGTTGATGTAATTTCCACTGAAATGGGAAGACAGTTGGGGACATATCCAGTGGCTCCTCCCCCTTTTGAAATAGCCAATAGCGAATAGCTTACCTCACAGCCAGGAAACCTACAATTGTTGGGGGCGGGACACTTCGGATTCTAGAAAGCATTTGATTGGGCCGAAAATCTGATGTAAATCTGAAGTGCAGAATGATATCATCAAAATTGTTGATCCGTACTGGTGGTAAAGAGAGACTGTAAAGTTTCAATGCATATGTCTTCTAAATGCGAATTTTGTCATTGTTTTGGAGCACACTCTCTTATAGATAACCTTAAGGCTAACATATTCATACTAAAAGCCACAAAACTTCAATTTTGATTTCATGGGGACTTTAAAAGTATGATGTATCATTAATGAATTACCAACTGTAATCTCTGGCAACTAGTTATGGTATAAGAGGAATAAAACACTTCAGGATGTGTTGTTATTGGAAAATAATCAACTTTGGGACTTTCTGTGGGCGGCATCACACCACCCCGGAATTGATTATTTTCCTATAGCACAACCTGTTTTACTCCTTCCTTACTTTACATGCTAGTGATTAAAAAAATGAGAATGTGAAAGACAGATTCTCGCTTGGTGAAAGTTTCCAAATTCAGACTCCACTGTCACAGCATTAAGGTAATGCTTGTCACTGTCATTATCTGGGTTTTCTGCGGAGGGAAGTCTGAGCTCAGGAAAGATTGACTACTGCAAGGCTGCACTGCCAGAGCCTGAAATTCAACATTAACCTGACAGCCAGACAATAAATGTTGCAACATGACTTGATGTAAATTAGAACGTACTTATGATAAGGCCTTAAACTCCAGGAGCTATTGGTGATTCATGACTTCCTCCCTCTCAAAACAGCTTTTCTATTAGTTTCACTATAGTTATTTAATAGGCTTTAAGCTCTATAACTGATTAATAAGCCAAGAGCGTTTGAACCTTTTGTTATGAATTTATTTGAAATCAAATGCAATCCAACCACGTAGACCTTGCTTGCTTTAATTGATACAAATCTTTTATCAGGTTCATCTATGAAATTGTGAAACTTTCTTCTCTCTCTCTCTCTCTCTCTCTCTCTCTCTCTCTCTCTCTCTCTCTCTCACTCTCATTTGCCCATCCCTACCACTGAGCAGGTGATTAAAGTCATTAGGAGTCACCTGGCTGCCAGGTGTGCTTCTATTTGCACTGCTGCAGGGATGCCAAATGGAGCGCATCTACATACTCTAATGTTTCAATAGCTGAGAGAAGAAGAGAGGGAAAGAAAAAGAATGATCGGATACACTTACCAAATGATAAGTCTCTACCTACCATGGATTTGGTCAGACTTAGCCTCCTTATGACAATGATTTACTGTCATATAAAAACATAATCAGCACCAGTCCAGATAATCACAGCAGGGGCAAATGCAAGGAAAACTTTCACAGGGCTTTCATTTGAAATGGTACATGTGTTAGTCTTGGTACAGTTTTGATCTTAGGAGGGGGTTGTGAGAGTATGCTGTGCATGTGTGAGTAGAAAAGGACTGACATGTAGGCCTTCTGCATCACATTATTATTTTTTTATTTGACATATGTTATGGGCACAATGCTGATTTTATGAACATTAGATTAAAGAGGCATGTGGAAGTGTGGTTTAAGCAATTGGATTTGTCATGGGATGTGGCTGTGTCTTACGTTCTGTAAATGCAGAAGTGTTGTCTGCACAGCGGGATCCTAGTTGCACTGAGAGAGGAGTGGAAGGAACAAAGGCTCACAGAGCGGAAACCAGTTATCATCTGGCAACAGCATGTTCGCTTGGAGACCCAGATATGGTGGACAGCACCATCTGTGGGCCACTTCATGTACTGAATTCGAGAATTATATATATATATATATATATATATATATATATATATATATATATATATATATATATATATATATATATATATATATATATATATATATATATACAGTGGGGGAAAAAAGTATTTGATCCCCTGCTGATTTTGTACGTTTGCCCACTGACAAAGAAATGATCAGTCTATAATTTTAATGGTAGGTGTATTTTAAAAGTGAGAGACAGAATAACAAAAAAATCCAGAAAAACGCATTTCAGAAAAGATATAAATTGATTTATATTTTAATGAGTGAAATAAGTATGTGACCCCTTCGACTTAGTACTTGGTGGCAAAACCCTTGTTGACAATCACAGAGGTCAGACGTTTCTTGTAGTTGGCCACCAAGTTTGCACACATCTCAGGAGGGATTTTGTCCCACTCCTCTTTGCAGATCCTCTCCAAGTCATTAAGGTCATTTTCAATGCCCTGGATGAGGGAAGGAGGTTCTCACCCAAGATTTGACGGTACATTGCCCCGTCCATCGTCCCTTTGTTGCGGTGCAGTTGTCCTGTCCCCTTAGCAGAAAAACACCCCCAAAGCATAATGTTCCCACATCCACGTTTGACTGTGGGGATGGTGTTATGACTTGGGGGCATAGGCAGCATTCCTCCGCCTCCAAACATGGCAAATTCAGTTGATGCCAAAGAGATCTGACCACACCTGACCACAACTCTTTCACCCAGTTCTCCTCTGAATCATTCAGGCAACCTTCAGACGGGCCTGTACATGTGCTTTCTTGAGCAGGGGGACCTTGTGGGTGCTGCAGGATTTCAGTCCTTCACGGCGTAGTGTGTTACCAATTGTTTTCTTGGTGACTATGGTCCCAGCTGCCTTGAGATCATTAACAAGATCCTCCCGTGTAGTTCTGGGCTGACTCCTCACCGTTCTCATGATCATTGAAACTCCATGAGGTGAGATCTTGCATGGAGCCCCAGACTGAGGGAGACCGACAGTTTCTTCCATTTGCAAATAATCGCACCAACTGTTGTCACCTTCTCACCAAGCTGCTTGGTGATGGTCTTGTAGCCCATTCCAGCCTTGTGTAGGTCTACAATCTTGTCCCTGACATCCTTGGACAGCTCTTTGGTCTTGGCCATGGTGGAGAGTTTGGAATCTGATTGATTGATTGCTTCTGTGGACAGGTGTCTTTTTACAGGTAACAAACTGAGATTAGGAGCACTCCCTTTAAGAGAGTGCTCCTAATCTCAGCTCGGTACCTGTGTAAAAGACACCTGGGAGCCAGAAATTTTGTTGATTGATAGGGGATCAAATACTTATTTCCCTCATTAAAATGCAAATCAATTTATAACTTTTTTGAAATGCATTTTTCTGGATTTTTTGTTGTTATTCTGTCTCTCACTGTTAAAATACACCTACCATTAAAATTATAGACTGATCATTTCTTTGTCAGTGGGCAAACGAACAAAATCAGCAGGGGATCAAATACTTTTTTCCCCCACTGTGTGTGTGTGTGTGTGTGTGTGTGTGTGTGTGTGTGTGTGTGTGTGTGTGTGTGTGTGTGTGTGTGTGTGTGTGTATATATATATATATATATATATATATATATATATATATATATATATATATCTCCATCACAAGATGCTGCACCGCAAAGTTTACATTTTTAGGCAAATATATACCATTGTATTTATTTTTATTTAAGATTTTTTTCATTATTATTATTTTTGTTTTTATATACCTTTTTATTCCTGGTCTCCCCACCTGCAAAACCAAACAGTATCAGAATTACATAATTACATCTGTTACAATAAGAATTATTAGTAGTTTATATTGAGCTTCACCATCATTATATTGTTAAATAAAAAATAATAAATCACGCACCCCCTGGCTTTACATCACCCTGGGGACACCACTTTGAGCTCCACTGACTCTTTTTGTATTGAGAATCTCATAGTTTTGTAATGTTTGTAATTGTTTCTATTGTGTTGTCCACATTCAGATATAAAGCAGACCAGCATACAACCGAAGCACTGCCAGACTCTTCTCGATTTCAGAAGTCTAATCACTCAATGTGACTTCGCAGTCTAAAATCACATCCACAGCATGCTCTCTCTCTCTCTCTCTCTCTCTCTCTCTCTCTCTCTCTCTCTCTCTCTCTCTCTCTCTCTCTCACCTCCCACTCTCTTCACTATTCCACACACACATACACATACACACACCAAACACAAACACACGCACATAAAGACACACTCACCTCACTTCCCTCTGGCCTTGTCTTCTGTCTCATTATCTTGTTGGCAGTAATACAGGAACATCACTATAAGGGGTAAGAGGTGTTTTTTCTGTGTGTGTGTGTGTGTGTGTGTGTGTGTGTGTGTGTGTGTGTGTGTGTGTGTGTGTGTGTGTGTGTGTGTGTGTGTGTGTGTGTGTAAGACAAAGTATCAATGTCTTTGTAAATATAGAAGTTACATTAGTCACTGTGTCAGTAATGTTGACACATATGGCACTATAGACTGAGCTGAGTATTAAGGCACCACACACACATTGGGAGAGTAGCCTGAGGTCAGGCAATACACCACTGACCTATCCATCCACACACACATACACACACATACATGCACACAATACTCTCTGGCCCTTACAGAATCCGCAGCATCTCTTCAAATGCCAGATGAAGGAGGGTGAGTGTAAAAACACACTTTTATATACAATACTACACTGGTGTTACAGTTTGTTATTTCATTAAGCATCCGCTACATCTTTTTGATTTTTTTTCTTTCTATATAAAATCTTAGCAAAAGCATCTCAAACACCACACACACACACACACACACACACACACACACACACACACACACACACACACAATATCTCACCGTATAAGTGAGATTCTGACAGAGCACACTAGCCTTTCTGCTCACCCCAATTAAAGCCAAGGTTTAGGTGCCCTTTTAAAAATACAATTTTCACGACAAATTAAGTCTCAATGAAAAAAAAAAGAAAGAAAGAAAAAAAAGATAAAAAATTAAATGGGAGAAAAGTTTTTTTTCTCTCTCACTTCCTGATTCCAGTCAGCTATAATCTGAAACCTAATTACTAGCAGTGCAGATTTTCCACTCTGATTTGCTCCAGCCAATTAATTTATATTATTTCCAGAATGACATTCACTCCTGATCCCTTTTTTTGTCTCTCTTTTGCTGTTCACACCCACACAGATTTCATACAGTTTAGGCCACTATCATACCCCTTCTACACACCTTCCCTGATCTAAAAATGTTATTTTGTAAGTATATTTTAATCAGAACACAACATTATTTAAATTATTAAATCAGTACATATATACATTGAGACTTCTGCCTGCACTTCTAATTCACTTCTGCTTGTTCCTTCTTTATGCATTTTATCTCTAAAGCTTCCTAGTACTTCACTAGTACTCACCAGTAGATAACCAGTCCTAATTAAGCATTAATTAGACATAAAGTCTATAGTTTATGCTGCCAGTGGCCTACATATCACACTTTCTGAAATGTAATTACATAACTAGGGATTTTAAAGCCCACTCTATGCTGTGCTGAACTGGCGGCTGCACTACAGAGAGAATAAGTTGACGGGGTCAGAAAGTGTGGTTAGGCCGGCAGCCTCAGGGGTCAAAAGTTAGAATAAGGTCAACCTCAAATGAGCCTCTGTGGTTTGTAGTCCTGATCCAAGCTCTGTCTGCTGATCCAAGATCTTTGGCTGAGAACACCAATCGATAAAAATTGTATGTGTTCCAAAAAAAAAAGAAGTCTATTATAATGTCCTGTTCCTCATAGATACAATCAATATCAGTTGTACATGTGGGGAAAAGTAATACAGCCCACTGAATGCAGAGAGTATTTAGCCAGAGGCCATTTCAGCTTTGTCCGGTTGTTCAGTATGTACGTCCTCCCCTAGTCTGATGCATTAAGAGCTTTGAGGGAATTGTATAGCTGAGACGTTGTTACAAATCGTAACAGGACTACTGTATTGATTAACTGGATCTCTGTCAACGTGCACTCACAGTTAGAAATAAAGTGTAATAGTCATAATAACTCAATACACAGTATGCAAACATACAATAAAATAACAGCAGAAATATTCTCGGGCCAGTCGTTTCTGATTAAATATGTCTATGTTCAAATATCTAAATTCATAGTGTGAAAAAATAAATAAATAACAGACAAAGTAAATGTAAATAATAATAATAATAATAATAAATGAATTAGCCCGCTCTCCTTCCCTTTTTTTTTTCTATTGCCCATACAAACTGAGAGGGGAGGTTATGTGCCCCCCTCAGTAGGTTTTGGTAGGATTTGATCAAACTTATTTCAATTGTATATCAATAGCAACTGAAATGCCTCCATTTTGTGCTTATCTACATTGATTCAGCGCTAGCAACCCCAATAAACAACTAACTACAAACTAGCCGAAATTCACGTCAGTCCTAAATACATTCCCTTTAAAAAATAAATAAATAAATAAATAAATATATTATTTATTTATTCTTAATTCTTAAATTCAGAGCAACAAGATGTAAAATCAGATAGATTATGTAGTAGTGAGCTGCTAGTAATGACTGAGCATTAAATTAGCATGATGACCAGCATATAAGCTATATAATTACCATATCTGCTACAGGTGGCTATATGAATAGTCTAGTTCTTTCAGGGCAGGTTAGTTATTACATTTAAGAATGGAGGAAATGTTTAAAAAAAGAATAAATAAAAAAACATAAACATTTTATTAGCCACGCATCAAAAGCTGAGTGACGAACAGAGCCAGACGCTTGTACAGGACATAACTTCATCATCATCTAAAAAAAAAAAAAAAAAAAAAAAACAGAAATTAAAAGTTTCAAGAAGTCATTGCTCAAATGTTGCCTGTTACTCAAATTGATTTCTAGGTTAAAGATTGACTGAAGCTTTTAGGACAAAGGAAAAAGGACAAAAGGCAAGATATAAAAGGCAAGATTCTTCCTTCCATCACAAAATCTGCCTACAATTGACCAATTATTAAAGACATTGACATTAAAGACATTGACATATAACACTGCAGAAGAAGTCTAATGATGAATTATTTGGTCTGGGAAGGTTCTAGATATTACTAAGACAAATGGAGATATACCTCTGGTATAGTTGCTCTTTAAAAAAAATAATAAATAAATCTAGCATATTTCATGTAAATCTGTTTCTGTTTGAATTATGTATGGCTGTGCTTCACATTATATGCTACACATAACCATTTCCATGGTAACAGGTTATTTCCAGACTTCTAGTGCTGATTTATTTATGCATTTATTTAAATGTCATTTAGGTTTACACAGATGTAAGTAAATAATTACATCAGATAATCTGTTGCTTATTGGCGAGATTTAGTTCCAAGGCTTATACTGTAATACAGTATGCGGCCTGATTTGCTGAGACCCGAGGACATGAGGAGTGTGTCAGCTAATGAGTCTTCCTCTCACATTAAACAGACGAGGTGCGTTTTGAGCATGCAGTGATGATTGCAGCTCCTGCGCCATTTGTTTTGGTTTCTGTGGAGCAGACGTGAGGCGAGGCCTAAATTTGCACTGAAAATATTTATGGCGATCGTGAACGGCAGTCTGCGCTACTCATTAAGACACATTAGTGGTGATTCCAGCCGAGCTGACGCGCTCCTCGCCTTCCAGGGCCCCCGAGTGAAAGCTGAAGCTCTGACAGCAACGTCTCTTCGAGCCACTCAAGCACAGAGCCCAAATCCAATATGAGGCAGGAAGAACATGAGAGTCGCAATGCAGCGCCTCCATTCATTCGCAGATAACAGAATTTCAGGGTGACAAACTTCAAGTGCAGTGCTCCACCTCGGGGTTAAGTTAATTGCATTAATTTTCTTTGACACTTTCTGAAAAAATAAAAATAAAAAAATAAAAACAAGATGGAAAAACAAGAAGGAAAAAAAGACAAACAAAAGAAAATGATATTTTCTCTTTTGTTAATTTTATAATACATGATGAAATTCACAACAAGAAAAAACTTCCCAGCAGTAATCAATTATTATTTTCAGTGAGAGGCACAGGATATTGCTGAAAACATTGTTTTGCTCCCATGAGGATGAATGTTCACTGATGGTGTAGCACACTTGTCCGGCCCTGCAGGATACCGAGTTGACTTTTTCGAGAGTAGCCACAGTATTAGTGTGGATGAGCTCAGAGAATTTCTCATCGCAGTTTATCCTGACCCAAAAACTGCGGTGTTTATTTCCCGGAGAGCTCGAACGTAGATTCTTGCTGGTAGAAGTAAAGCAATGGCAGGCTCATGGTGCAAAATGTGTTAAGAAGTGAACATTTAGTATGCAGAACGGAATGTTAAATATGATACTTGTATAGTTACTGAGAAATTGAAATGAATCTCTCCATTCTAGGCTTACCTGTGTGATTTTGTTAGGTTTTTTAGACAAAGATGATCTCATTTAAAGAGAAAGTGCTTGATTTGTTTTGTTTAATATAATGGTATATGCACTTTATATGCACCTCTGATGAAATTAAACATTTTGTTTAAAAATCAAAACCACTTTTTTTTTATGTTAATACACAATTACCATTTTCTGCTGAATGTAAAATATAGAACATACAGGGGAAAATATTTTTCACCATTTTTCAAATCAATATTAAGTTCTTCATAACAAGACACATGTCTCTTTTTGCAACAATCTATCTATCTAGTTTTCTATTATTATGATTTGTTAAAAATCTCAAAATGTATTCCAACCTTTCTATCTCTCCTCTTTCTCACAGCGCAGATTATCTGAAGTTCTAAACTTATCCTTTTACCCCTATTAAGGGAAAATTTGTAATTGCTCTAAACAGCAGAAGCTTTTCTAATGATCCTGTTTTTGAGCAAAAAGGCAACATCGTCCAGGACGTCCATGCAGCTCAGCCTCGTCTGGTTAAACGGCAGATTTATGTCTGTAAATAGCCTGACTTTTTGACTTGTGCGATAATTTCAACTTTACAAGGCAATATTTCCACTGATTATTTCCCAACATTAGGTGGACATTGCACTTAAAACTCCGCCATTTAATTTCATCCATCAGTCCAATAAACACATTTTATAGTGGCCATAAATCACAAAAACAAAAAAACACACAGAACGCTGTTAATCTAACAGATTTTATAACACCATGTAATCTATAAAAAAGATATGTTTTATACGAAAATGTGCTCTGCTGAATAGCTTAAGTAAATGCAATAAACATAGTGAACATTCACTATAAATCTAAGTTGCTGCATGTTGTTAATTTGATACATTAGGCAATCGTTTGCTATAAATAATTGTTTATTATCAAGCCAGCCGCGTCTCTTTCTGCTAATAACATGTATCTGAGAAGATCCTTTAGAAAATTGCAATTTTTTTGCACAAACATCAAGATCTAACTGTCCATTACACACAGTGGTTTTCATGTACAGTTGAAAGTTCACCATCAATTTATTACTAATTATTCTTTTTTTTTGCAAACTCATCTTACTTATTTATTCATTTTTTTTACTATTACTCTTACATTTATGCAGTGGGCCTTAATATTATTTATTAAACTGTAATACTGATGTATTACATTAATTAGTCACACAATACTTATTGTGTTGGAGTGCATGTGTATGTTTTTTGTTTTGTTTTTTGTTTTTTTTTATCCCAAACTATGAAGCATGATCTAAGACTATGAAACTGAAGAATAAAGGAGCATAGTTAAAAATAGTAATAATAATAATAATAATAATAATAATAATAATAATAATAATAATAAAATAGAAAATTAGGGGAGAAATGCACCCTAAACACAACTGTCCCTTCATATTACATTCATTTTGGGACATTTGGATAGTGTGTTCATGGCATTTCTCTCAAATCTGTTGTGATTACAGTCCAGACCTTTATCATACACAGCATGCTGTTATCATTAGACACAGAACAGCTTTCAGGTTAAAACCAGCAGTGGGTCAAGCAGCAGTCCCAGTGGCCACACACTCCTGTAACCTCCACATAACACTAATGATCGGTGAGAAATGGGACTTGCTAGGCAGAACGTTCACAAAAGCAGCATTATTACAGGCAACTAAGCAAGACTCTACACTAGTTATTTTTTTATTTTTTTATTCGTTTCATTTTATCCAACAAGCCGGTGATCAATAAGTAATTAATTTCCGTAGCTAATGCAAAATAGTTGATTAAAGAGCAGTGCAACAACTTCTACTACAGTACACTCATTTTATGGAAGGAAAGGAGAAATCATTTTCATATTGGAAAGAGGAAGCATTTCAATATGGTCATGTTTGACTTAATTATAAACTCACGAATTATGTACTTTATGTAAATATTTCACCCTCGTATCTTTTTATACTTACATAAAAATGCTCAAAACAAGAGCATAGCCGTTCAATTCACACTCGTTACAGTGCCTGTAGAATCGGAAATCGCATCAGGTACACTCAAAGAAACCAAACCAGAGGGACCATGAACAAGCGGAATGTGTTGTGAGGAGCATAGCAAGCACACACTGGCGAGTTCCCCTACCGAGAGGATATATTTTAGGGTACAAGAATGTGAAGCGAATGAGGGAGTAGTGGGGGTCTGCGCTTTGACATTTTGTTTGTTCTTGCAGGCAAAATGGAAGACATACATTGTCCCTTATTGCCTAAAGACCCACAATGCAATTCCAGCCCTTCAGTGGTCACTCGGGGAGTGTGCTCCATGAGTCACATGGTCAGATGGATCGCATCAATTTACCAAACTACAACAACAAAAGACGACTACCCCCCCTTCTTTTTTCCCCTCTTTTGGGCTTTCACAAGGCGCTCGGTGTGTTATGATACGAATAAAGCGCAGCTAAATATGCTGCCGTTCTTGTTTGGTTCTAAACGTGATAAATGAAACACGGTGTGTGCCCATTGTGGCTCGGCCGAGCACAAAAGTGCTACATCAGTCCACATGTGGACCTACATCGCCACCCACTGGACGATTTAACACCAAGTTTAAAAGCCATGCAATTACTTTTTTTTTCTTGGACCTTTTTTTTTATAGTACTTCTGCATGTTCGTATTCCACATTCCCAGATTACACATTCCCCCTGCTGAATCTTTGTTCAAATTCTCTATTTTAACAGTCTACTAATTATAAGGACTGTTCAAAAGTTAGCAATGACTGACAAGACGAGCGCAAACCCAAGCAGCCAAGTATTCACTGTCAGTTTTGGTTTGGAATATTTACCACTAATGGCAGTATGACAGAGAGAGGAAATGGAGTGATAAGAGCTCTGAAGGTGATGTGAGATGCTGTGTGAGTGATGCAATGTTGATCTCAGTGGGGTTCAGAGTCAGAGCTGCGGTGCCATGAAGTGACATCATCAGACAGGGTTTGGATCACAGACTCCTCTGGGGCTCATCCATGTCACTCTGCCATATCTCTACTGACACAGCTATTAGAATCACACAAACACACACACACACACACAAACACAAATTTTAAACACAGAATTAAGGACACTGTCGCAACACAAATCATTTAATCTGTATGTTTACATTTATCAAGCATGTCATGTGAAAGGAAGAAACAGTCAAAGAACCACGACATATTACTTAACTGTCTCATTGCTTCAGACTGGTTACATACACAAAACGGTACTTCTTTTGTTCTTGTGTATCTTTCCAAGTGAATGTAGTTTATCCTTAAAGCTTGTATAAGGTACTAATCAGAACTTAAGCAGTAACATTTTAGAAGACACTCTATGTGGGGTCCATGAAACATTGCCAGGGGTTCCCAGTGGTTCTGGATTTTTTAATGAAGTTTTTATATTTATTATTATTGAGTCATTCGTCAGTGGATGTTCATGGACGTCCACTTCTTCATTGGGCTGCAACACTTCCAGTCTTTTTGAATTTGGTAATAAGTTTGCCAACAGTGTCGTGTGTGATGTGTTTCCTGTTAAAGCCCATCGCAACCTTGCAACAGCTTCCCGATTCAGCCATGAAAAGGATTTCAATACGTTCTTCTTTTGTCAAAGGCATTCTTAAAGGGTATCTGAAAAAATATATATACTATAAACTAATTAAGAAAATTTTGGAAGACATTTGCTAAAAAGTGTTAATCTCCCCTATGTATGGAGACTGTATTGGGACACCCTGTATTTGACCAATCATTTGAATTGCATGATGTTAATCCAAAACTCGAAAACAAAAAGACCTATAATAATGTCAAGTTGGATGTAGTGTGTTCTGTCAGTGAAAAGCTATATGGCTCTAATAAATAGAAAGATAGTTGGATTAAGTTAATTAAAAAACTTATTTTACAGTTAAAGTTATACCAGGCTGTAAAAAGTTTGACAACCTTTACTCTAGAATCATCTACAGACAGCCTGTCAAGAGTGCTGTCAACCAGCACAACACAAATTTCAAACAATGTCAACAGTTTATAATTCCTGATATTTAGTGGATAATCTATAGATTCTTAGTCCTATCACAATTTCAAAGGCACTTCATTTGGACGCTATAGATTATCTCCATTGTTTTTGACATGTGAAACAATAAAAATAAATTGAAAAACTGAAGTGGAAAATCAGCTGATAGGCTTCTTCCTGACAGTCTGTAGATGGCTTGTAAAGTTTCTAAAGCAGACAAACTCTAATGAAGTATTAGCATTTAAGGACAACTTTAATAAGTTCTAAATGTACACTACATTCACTTTCCAGTTTCCTTGAAAAACAAGGAATTATACAGACAGTGCAATGCATTCAAACATCACTTAGGCCCTGTGTAGTGGTACAAACATGAAAATATAGTGATATGATCACAAGTTAGTATACTTTAGTATTTGTCTGACCATCTGCATGGGTGGTACCAGGGTGCAGGTAGTACAGTTATGAAAAGAGGTAGAATTAGAATGAATGAATTAACACAAGGTGTGGTTAGTCATGGTGTGGTTAGTCAAAAGGGGAATGTGTCTGTTCTGCTGTTCTGTCAGACACACATATAAATAGATAGATAGATAGATAGATAGATAGATAGATAGATAGATAGATAGATAGATAGATAGATAGATAGATAGATAGATAGATAGATAGATAGATAGATAGATAGATAGATAGATAGATAGATAGATAAAAAGATTGTAGGTGTGAACTGGCACTGAAACACTGTAAGTGTGATTGTGTAAGTGTGAAAAATGAAGGTAAATTGTATAAATAATTGTGTGGCTAAAATTACAACAGTAGTTTTCTCATGCTTGGTGTTTAATTAGTTTATTGAGCATTTTATTGATTCCTTTAATTATACAGTGTTTACAGCAGTTCACAACTTACTTGTTTGTACTACAGATAAAATGCATGATTCAGTCTGTTGTATTTAGCTCGATGCTGGGTGAAGTAGCCTGGTTACATTGAGGAGCAGTGACAAGAATAGTGTCCATCCATAAACCTGGCTTAACACAAGAAATAACACAAGAATTTCTCACCTTCATTTGAAGTTTTGGAACGGGACAACACAAATGAAATTTCTGAATAAAGTGGGCTGGAAAAACACCACAAGTCAAAACTCTTGTTTCACCGACCCACATCAGTACAGGTGGACATTTTAACCATAAAAATAGCAACTGAACTTAAACATCCATCCATCCATTTTCCATACCACTTATCCTAAACAGGGTCTCAGGGGAGCCTGGAGCCTATGTCAGGGAACTCGGGGCACAAGGCAGGGGACAGCCTGGACAGGGTGCCAAGCCATCGCAGGGCACAATCACACACACATTCACACACTATGGACAATTTGGGACTGCCAGACAACCTACAACGCATTTCTTTGGACTGGAGGAGGAAACCGTAGTACCCGGAGGAAACCCCCGAAGCATGGGGAGAACATGCAAACTCCGAGCACATATTCAAACCCCCAACCCCAGAGCTGTGAAGCAAATGTGCTAACCACTAAGCAACCTTGCCCCCCTGAGCTTAAACAGGAGTAAAGAAATTCTTACAAAATAGCGATGTTAAATCAGTGCTCACACATGAAATATTTAACGAATGTGGAATAATGTCTGTTTGGAGCTTGTACTTAAAATCAAGAACATCAAAATGGCTTTTTGTTGTTGTTCTTTTTCTGAACAATATTATTTTCATGTGTGTTCTGCAATATGGCTTATAAAATTATCAGCGATTTGACTCATCAGCTTTTACATCTTGCCTTTGCTTTATTAATGCTGATGTTTCCAGCATGGCAGATCCAAAAAGAAAATGGAGACATAAGAATAAATAATACACAACACATTTTATAGTTGTAAGAAGATCAGACTTGGTGGCACTTCAATTTGAATTTGAGAGTTTAAAAAAAGAGCTTCTGGCAACCCAGGTAACTTGTTTTTCACTCTATCACCCCCTCAGCCCAGACACCATGGGTTGAAAAAAAAAAAAAAAGAAAACATGGAGAGAAAAAAAAATCCTAAAATAATAACTTAAACTGAAGTATTACTTTAATACATCAATAGAAATAACCTAATTCCAACATTTTCAAAGGAACAGGCTGCTTTGCTCCAGGCTAGAGTGTAATGTGAGTGAAAGCATATCTCGTGGCACTCTGAATTAGAGGGGCGAGCCGGTGTGCCGTTGAGTGAGAGGCAGCCGGGGTAATAGGAAGTGTGGATATTAGAGTTAATAAAATCACACGGAAGAAGACAGATATGCAACTTGACCAAGTACCGCAACGGGGGGAGACATTACATTAGGCCACAGCACTCCGACAAGGGGGTGAACCCCTAATAGCAAAGCCCTCGCTGCCTAGATGAAATAAATAATGCACATCAAACACTGTGTGTATTTAGCGTGGCTGGGGTCAGATAGGCTGTGCTGCCCCTAATATCTAATGCCTCCCTCCTCTCTTTTCCTCGCTCCTCATCATTTTGAAGCATACATCAGGTTACTAGTTCATTCTATCACAGTCATTCTGTGCTCATTTTGCTTTGAGCAATGAGAGAAAAGAAGCTTGTCATTCAGAAAACACAACCATCACCTATGGTTTTCAATCAGAATCGTGCTCGACAGTGTGTCACACAGCAAATATACCGAGGAATCAGACAAGTAAATGCCACAGCCCGGAGTCATTTTAAAAATTGGTGGTTGGGAGGAACGGCTTGGTGATAGCTGATCTGAGCGATGCTGTACATAAGCTGCGGCAGTGAAACAAGACATGTGTGATTCATGCCAAAATGTTCTTAATGTATCAAAGATATGAAAGACTTTGACAAGAGCATCAACGGCTCACTATGGAGAACACAGAAATCGAAAAAGAAAACATGGTGGGTTTTTTTTTTTTCTCGTCTTCTCCCCTCCCATCCCTTAGACGACATCCTACACCAGTGCATTCACGTCCATAAACAGTTTATGATGAACTGCCTTTGTACTTAATTAAAACAATAAATCCAAACTGTGCATTAGGGATGTTAGCGGCCTCTCCCCTCGCCTCCTCCCCTCTCTCGACCTCCGCTCGGGCCATGCTGAGAGACTGGACCTTCATCGTGTGGCACGCAGAAATGACGGCACCAATGTGCTCTTATTACTCCCTCTCTTTCTCTCGCACCCAAATTGCACAAATCACACACTGAGATAATTTCATTCATATTTCACTTGCAGCGCAGGAGGGCCTGTGACAGAGGCCTAATCACATCCACCGGTCCTGAGGGGTTGCACTGTAGCTCAGAGATAGAGCTCTAATTTCCTTGTGTATGCTATGACTAGGTATCTGATGTTACATTGTGGCATTACTCTTGTCTGATTTTGTTGAGGTTAACATAGAGCATATGGAGTATTTTCCCAGAACAACTTAAACAGTATAATAAAGGTTGCATGCCTATTAATTTTTATTAGTTGCCCAGTAAGTCAAAAAAAAGTGGTCGACCAGTCATTTTTTTCCTAGTTAAGACAAAAATGAATTCAGGGTATTGTTATTTTAAAAGCTGGGAACTGTTATTGTTGTTTTGTTTTGTTTTGTTTTTACAATTTCACTTCTGCTCACTTCTAAAGGAATTTCTCTATTTCTCCCAAATTTAATTTTTTATCCTTTAAAGCTAAATAACATTTCAATAAAACCCTTGCACTGTTCCATAGTAAATTCTGTCATGACCAACATTTGATCCCACAGGTTGCACATCACTATCCAATTCTGCTCAGCTAGTTTAGAGTCAGATCAACAGTACATGCCAGTTGACCGAGGCCATATTCTCTCATTAAACTGGAAATGTAATTTCTGTGGTATGACAAGATGTTTGCTGTTATTTAACAGCATTTAACTGCACTAATAAAATAGCTTAAACAGTAGTTTGTAATTTTATTTATTTATTTTATTTTTTTTACACCGAATAATCATAAGATTTCAAAGACACTTTAGATTCACGGTGATGCACAGTGCTGTCAAGCAATGCTTTTGGCTAGTTTCTTCCATTCAGGCATTTGTACACCTCTTTCTGTCTTGGCCCCATCCCCAGCCTAAGCTTTTAAACTCAGCATATTTGTAAGGCTTGTCAATATTTTAATTTCAGACAATATTGTGGATTAGAGCTGGTGTTGTACTTTGACCTATAAATGGACTGCTATTTCAGATTAGGGTTCAGTTTCTCAAAATCATCAAAAAAAATTACAATAGAAGGATTAAGTTAATGTTCATTGTAACTGCTGCAATGCTTTTGGAAAATTCAGTCCAGTTGCCTTCTCTGTCCAACAATGCCTCTTGAACACACGTCAAAACATCTTCGAGATGATGGAAAAAAGACTTACTACTGTGAAACACGCAAGGAAGTCCCATTTCCCAAACGAGTCCAACATATGTCTAAAGAGTTACAGACAGCCATCTAATTCTTTAAGTCCCTGCATTCTTCATAGAGGAAGACAGATGTTTCCACAGGAACTCAGCATGGGGACAAGTATTTCATCAACCACCTATACACATTTACAGCTTACATGTGTAAACATGGGAACCACAGCTCACTGCCTTGACACATTAACCCAGGTTTCATACATACATACATACATACAAAAGTCTGAGACCACATTGAACTTTTTTTTTTTTTTAATTTGAAATTTTTTAATATTTTAGAAATATTTAAAACAAAGAAAGTAAATGTACAAGATTCTGCACTAATTCTAGGTCCCTATTTAAATGTAAGCAAATTTGTGACGACCATGTTAACTGCTTTGTACAAAAGGTCAGATTTTCCTCATGCCTAATCTCTATTGAAGCATGTGTTCAGATGACACTCTGAAGAATTTGATCCAAAATGGATCATAAGGTTTTGCACAAACTTGTGGAGTCCATGCCAGCTCGAGTGGACACTGTCATTAAAGTAAAAAGGGGACATAACAAATAATAAGAAGCTCTGAAACTCATAAATATTTCAAAGAGTCTACTTTTCACTAATCTTATTGTCAATAATATGATTTGCAATTTTGATTTACGAAAATAGAAGATGATTTACAAAATAGAAGAATTTTCACTAGTGCTCTCAGACTTTTGGACCCCCCCTCAATATATATATCACGAAAAAGACAGCCCCAAAACATTAAAGAGCCACCACCATATTAAAACTGTGGGCTTGTGGTACCTTTCCATATGTGTGCACCAAAACCACCTCTTGCCCGAAAGCTCTATTTTGGTTTCATCTGACCATAGAACCTGATCCCATTTGAAGTTCCAGTAGTGTCTGACATGCTTGAGTTTGTTTTTGGATGAGAGTAGAGGCTTTTTTCTTTAAACCCTTCCAAACAACCTGTGGTGATGTAGGTGACTTCAGATTGCAGTTTTGGAGACTTTCTGACCCCAAGACACAACTAACTTCTGCAATTCTCCAGCTGTGATCCTTGGAGATTTTTTGGCCACTCAAACCATCCTCTTCACCGTGTGTTGAGACAATATAGACACACGTCCAATTCTAGGTTGATTCATAACATTTCCAGTTGACTGGAACTTCTTAATTATTGCCCTGATGGTGGAAATTGGCATTTTCAATGCTTGTGCTATTTTCTTATAGCCACTTCCCATTTTGTGAAGCTCAACAACCTTTTGCTGCACATCACAGCTATATTCCTTGGTCTTACCCATTGTTATGAATGACTAAGGGAATTTGGCCTATGTGTTACCTCATATTTATACCAAGTCATGGTTGAACAATTTCCTGTTCCTAGTTGTCCAGGTGTACTGAAAAAAAAAGAGTAAAATATCAATGGGAATATACTTCAAATATATTTTTCTCATATGAATTCTTAGGGGTGCCAATAATTGTTGCACACCTATATTTAACAAATATATGTTTTTTTGACAAAGCTGTGCTCTTTTAACAAAAGTTCAAAAGTTTAAACAATAAAGACAATTTTTCACAGCCTTCTTTGCTCATATTTACAAAGGGTGCCAATATTAGTGGAGGGCACCGTATACACACACACAAACACACACACACACACACACACACACACACACACACACACACACACACACAAACAAGCAATGATTATATGTACAATGATTATAACAATGACGATATACATAGTAATCATTGACAAATTGCTGTGGTATAAGAGGAATAAAGCATAAAGCACATCACAACACCTTATAACTGATCATTTGTCTACAATAGCACATGCATATAGCACTTATATTATATTACAGTATCTCACAAAAGTGAGTACACACCTCACACTTTTGTAAATATTTTATTATATCTTTTCATGGGACAACACTGACGAAATGACACTTTGCTACAATGTAAAGTAGTGAGTGTACAGCTTGTATAACAGTGTAAATTTGCTGTTACACACTCTTGACACCATCTGAACCAAATAAGTTTATCTTGGTCTCATCAGACCACAGGACATGGTTCCAGTAATCCATGTCCTTAGTCTGCTTGTCTTCAGCAAACTGTTTGCGGGCTTTCTTGTGCATCATCTTTAGAAGAGGCTTCCTTCTGGGACGACAGCCATGCAGACCAATTTGATGCAGTGTGCGGTGTATGGTCTGAGCACTGACAGGCTGACCCCCCACCCCTTCAACCTCTGCAGCATTGCTGGCAGCACTCATATGTCTATTCTGCAAAGCCAACCTCTGGATATGATGCTGAGCACGTGCACTCAACTTCTTTGGTCGACCATGGCAAGGCCTGTTCTGAGTGGAACCTGTCATGTTAAACCGCTGTATGGTCTTGGCCACCGTGCTGCAGCTCAGTTTCAGGGTGTTCGCAATCTTCTTATAGCCTAGGCCATCTTGTAGAGCAACAATTCTTTTTTTCAGATCCTCAGAGAGTTCTTTGCCATGAGGTGCCATGTTGAACTTCCAGTGACCAGTATGAGAGAGTATGAGAGCGATAACACCAAACTTAACACACCTGCTCCCCATTTACACCTGAGACCTTGTAACACTAACGAGTCACATGACACCGGGGAGGGAAAATGGCTAATTGGGCCCAATTTGGACATTTTCATTTAGGGGTGTACTCACTTTTGTTGCCAGCGGTTTAGACATTAATGGCTGTGTGTTGAGTTATTTTGAGGGGACAGCAAATTTACACTGTTATACAAGCGGTACACTCACTACTTTACATTGTAGCAAAGTGTCATTTCGTCAGTGTTGTCCCATGAAAAGATATAATAAAATATTTACAAAAATGTGAGGGGTGTACTCACTTTTGTGAGATACTGTATATTATATTATATTATATTATATTATATTATATTATATTATATTATATTATATTATATTACAGCACACACACTGTAACGATGCTATACTGTGAGCTACCAGACAAATTAATAAACTTATTCGCATATCCTTTGTTTGATTATTAGCTTTATGCAATTACCATTTTGCTGTTTTATTGGAAACATGTAAGAAAGAAAGAAAGAAAGAAAGAAAGAAAGTATAGTGAGCATGCTTGTGATTTTAATTGGTTAAGACGATTAAAAAAGGAATAATGATCTTCTGTTGTCTGCTCTGTGTAACCAAAACAAAAAAATAATCTAACAGCCTATACATAATGATTTGTAGTTATGGTGTGTCGTTTAATCATGTGTTTGGTTTTGATAAGTGTGATATACCGTATTAAAGCTAGATGGCGTACATGAAATGCAACCAGTTCAAATCCGCCTGCTCTGGGATTGGTTAATAGCTCATATTCGCCAGATCCCTCTCAAGAGCCACGTTTTTCCTGTCCAATTCCGAGCCAGTTAAAGAGAAGGAGGCGGGACTTGTTGGAAAACAGGTGGGTGGCGGAAAAAACACGCGGCATCGTGGTTGACGTCACGTTCTCATTCCTGTGTGGTCACCTGACCAAGCTGTGTCACGTGATCCGCGCTCCATTCTCGCCATTTTGAGCGCAGCGTGAGAAAAAAGTGAGATACTTTTTTTTTTTTTTTACTGCCTGAGAGTACAACCTGCGAATCACAACAGCCGGGGGCCAAAGATCAGTCAGTAAGATCAATCAGTAAGTAACTCTGGCTGCCTGCGTATAAAAGTCGCCTGATTCCGAGCTGTTTATTAAACAACGAGAAGGGTTTAAGTGTCTTATTCGCCACACTGTCGGGGCTTCAGTGTGTGAGATGGGCTGAGTCCTAAACGCGTCCATTGTGTTTGTGTAGTGCACTACCATTGGGGTGTAAGATGTTCCATCGTACCCTATGTAGTGCGCCTATGCAGGGAGTAAGGAAGCATTCGGAATACAGCCAGATACTCGCCATGCGTGTCTACTCGTCGTATAGAGAAGGCTTAAAAAGCCCCACGGTTATTAGGGACGTCGCGTTCTTATTCAGAGCAGAAAACTTTTCGAGCATTAGCGTTAATCAGTTACACCACGAAATTCATCTCATGGCTTTGACTGCTTTCTAAATCTCCTTAACAAGGTGTATACGCAGACATTTCTAGAGATACAAATATCTTTGGAAATTATTTTTAGCAGACGTGCCCCATTTTATTAGTATTTTTTGTGTATTTGGTCCTTTTTTTAATGCAGTTAAGGTATACACACACTTCGACGTTACAGATGTTTTAAGACGACCATAACATCTCCCATCCTGTAATGTTGGCCTGAACTTAAAAAAAAAAAAAAACATTTCAGTTAAAACACATTTAACTGCTCTGTTACTCCTGCACCCACTAAATACTGCTTTCCTAAAGTCCTCTTCCTTTAAGTTCAATTCAACTAAAACTCTGGCTATGGCTTTTTTACTGGCTCTATTTTGGTCCATGTGTATTTATGATGCACGTGTGTGTGTGTGTGTTATTAGGAAGTGAAATCCCGCATTCACACCACCGTCCCAAAAAAAAAGCAGAAGCTGAGGAATATTTTGTGGTCAGAGAGGGAAAGTATAGGAAACCAAATCTTTCCTAATAATACTGCAGTTGGCTGATAGTTAATGCTGGCTTATCTAAAGTGTATATTAAACGTTCAGGCGCAAACATTGCACACCCTAAAACCAAATGTAACCAGCTTGCTTTAGTCTGGGCGAAAGTCATGCTATGAGTCACAAAACCGTTTATGCAATATGATAAATCACAGACATGCTATAATAGCATTGGGTATTTTAAACCAGGCTCCTGCTGACCTGCCCGGGGTCAAATGCCTCTTAAGGCAAACAGCTGACTTCTCCTAGGTGGTAACAAATGAACGATATTGAAGTTTGTGAAGTTCTGTCCTTAGCTGTTCTAGTTACAGTCAGGGAGTTGTCACTATTAGGGGTAGGAATTGGAGTATTTCAATTTCTGTGTTGTGAGAATATGACAACACACTGTCTACTATAATTGTGGTATTACAACATGGGAGATCCTGCAGTACCTGAAATAACAGTCAGTCCATACAGGATTTCACTGAGGTTTTTTTTTTTTAATTATTTTTAATTTAATTTTTAATTTTTTTGCAGAAAACTACTTGAGTTGGCAAAATTGCAATTGCACTAAATTGATTTGCACAGTCTTTTGCAGTGATGTTTGTTGGAAAATGAGACGTTTTAGCTGTACTCATGTTCAAGGAGGTGAATCAAAGAGGGGTTTTTGCTGAATGTGCGTTGTGTTGACGTCACATGATGCATCTTGGCCCAAATCTGCGGTAATTATAAAATCCTGAAATCCTGGAAGGACCGAACAGTCTACTGTATAATATGTCACACTATCTGTGTAACTAAACAAGGAATAGCCATCACGTTTGGGGGCGAAAAAAAACACAAAATCTGGGAACTGAGATACTGATACTGACTGTTGCTCTGGATAAGGGCATCTGCCAAATGTCATAAATGTAAATGCAAAAATAAAACCCAAAACAGCAGGAGGCTGGCAAAACTGGAAAAAAAAAAAGGTAGCTCATAGCTGAAAAGGCCAATAACTTGCTGAAAATGTTTTGTCCACCCCTGCTAAGTTATCAAAGGAAGTGAGATGTTATTGCTGTATCCTATATCCTATATCCTATATTTTAAGTCAATCATTTGGCTTAAAAGAAATTATTCACCTTGATGATATTAGACACTTGTATTCTTTTTTTATGGATGCTTTTATACACTTTTCATTTGAGAAGTTTCACTGATGTATTGTTTTTGACGTACTTAGGTATGGAGGACAGCAGTGGTGTTGCCATCCTAGTCCCTTGCTCCAGGGATCATCAGGATGTCTTCAGCCCTGATTCACACATTCATGATGTGGAAGAAGAGCAAGAACAGCACAAGCAGGCTGCAGATTCTCTCATCCAGGTGATCGAGAAGCTCAGTAAGATAGTGGAGAAACGGCCTAGGCGATGCACTCTCTCTGGGAAAAAGCGTCCTTCCATGACCTGTGCCTCAGTAATTGTGGCGGATAGCAGAGAGGGCAGTGGAGGGGTTTCACCATCCAAAAGAAGCAGGGAGCATGGACAGGAGTGCCAGGATCTCAGTTGTGTGTCAGTGCCCATCACAGAGCAGGAACCGATTAGCAGAAGTGCCCGCATGCTTACCTACTACCAGTGCAGCCTGTGCCGCTTCCTTTCTCCCACACTGAGTGCTTTGAAAGAGCACATGGAGCAGCATGATGAGCAGCAAAATGACCTCATTCTCATGTGCTCAGAGTGTTGTTTTACCTCCAACCATCAGGAGGAGCTCGAAGCACATATCAGGCTCCACTTTGAGGATGGCGACTGCACCAAGAGATCCCCTGCAGGGCAACAGACAGTAAAAGGAAATCTGCAGGGTAGAATGGGGTTCTGCACTATGAAATCTGAGACTGAATCAGAGAAAATGCCAGGAGCCCCTAAGAAGTGGTACAGCTATGACCAAGGTCGGTATCACTGTCTGATATGCAGTTATGAATGCGGGCAGCAGCGCAATTTGAAAACGCATGCCTGGAAGCATGCTGGCTTGGTGGACTGCTCATATCCCATATTCGAAGATGATGCTGACCAGCATGAGGCTCACCCTTTGTATACCCTGAGCAGCAACCCATCCTTAGGGCATTGTAAAAGGGAGGAAGCTATTGTGGTTCTCGCACCTGTTGGAGAACAAGCTCAGGTTCTCCGCAGTGCCCCCTCAATTCAGCTGGAACTGTGTGCATCGGCGAGTGTGAAATGCGAGGGTGATGTGGTGGCAGAGAGAGTGGAGGAGCTTCAAAACCCTATGCAGAACGTTTTCACTGTCAAAGGAGCTCCGTCAGAGGAGCCCCCAGGAGAGGTTCAAGTGACTCCTGAGGCACAGATGGAGCTGGAGTTGGAGACAGAAAACCAGCAGATTAACACTGACAGCTTGTTATCTTCAGTACAGAAGATCATCAGCTCCAGTGGCAACACTGCCGGCCATGTCAACGTCATTGTGGAGAGGCTGCCCTGTACTGAAGAACCTGTAGCCAGCAAGCCTCTGCTTCTCAGCCCAGAGGTGTCTGGATACAAGACCCTATTAGCTTCCCAGGAAGTGGGAACTAAGTGCCAATCTCACCCCATTTACTGTGAGGAGCAAGTTCTGATTGACTGGACTGATAGTGATGAGCATCAGGAAATGGAGAGTCAAGAGTCTGATCCACCTCCGGATGAGAGTCTGCCTCCAGCTCGTAGGAGGACACACTCTGAGTGCTTGCGGTTGCACTCTTTGGCGGCTGAAGCCCTTGTGGCCATGCCATTGAGAGCTCCAGAGTTGAGCAAGTCCACTGTTAAGGGTACTTCGAGTGTGATCTCTGACACAGGCCAGAAAATAATTGATCTGTCTGCTGCTTCTGCTTTCTCTAACGCAAAGGCACCTTCAGCAGAGCTGGTGGCTGGGATGCCAGGGTCAGCCACCCTTTTGAACCTCAGCCAGGGTTCCAGGGAAGAATTAATGTTGGAAGGATCTTCAAAAGCTGGAATCAGCACATCTTTACTGACTGTCATTGAACGGCTACGAGAAAGGTCGGATCAGAACGCCTCCGATGAAGACATTCTAAAGGAGCTACAGGACAATCCGCAGATTCTGAATGGCAGTATGGCTACACGAGAGGTGGATGTGGCAGGTGATTGTTCCTCGACAGAAGCCGATCTGGTGGAGTACATTGCTGGGAGTGACCGGCCCTACCGCTGCCGTCTGTGCCTTTACAGCAGTGCCAACAAGGGCTACGTCAAGCAGCACCTGCGTGTTCACAGGCAGAGGCAGCCTTACCAATGCCCCATCTGCGAGCACATTGCCTCTGACAGCATGGATCTGGAGAACCATATGATCCACCACCGCAAGAACCGCATGTACCAGTGCAAGCACTGCAATGAGATTTTCCACTATAAGGTGATTATGCATGAGGGAAAAGTTTTATCCTGAATGTTAGATTAGTAGCATATGAGACCCATAGTACATTCTTAGATTGAAGATTAAATCTATACCCCTAAAAGGTTCTTTTGCTAGTTCTGCAGGGGAACATTGAAGGTTCTGTGTAGAACCCTACATTTAAGGTTTCCATGCAGGCTATGGCTCTAGATCTGAACTATCCCAGGAAGCTCTGAGAAACTCTTTTTCCTAAGAATATGTTATTAAAGACTTTTATGTCTGCTTTAAAAGTCACCCTAAACTTTGTAAAATAGTTTTTTAGTGTGATTTTAACATGCAGCACTGAAGCACAAGGTGCAAAAAAAGGTTAGGGCTTCTTTAAAGAAATGTTATTGCATCATAAAATGTAACAGCCTATCATTTTACAGTATGCAAATGAAGGCCATGCAGCATGCATAGGGTTCGGGGAATTTCCAATTAATGCTCATAAAATACAGATTTCTCGATGTGACAAAGTACCTACACTTTTACCCGATTATCCACAATTGCATTTTTTTTCTGTGGAACCACAATGTCAAGTAATATATTATTCAATTTCGAGAGAGCTATATGATTTCAAAACATGGTTTGCGTGACTTTAAGCTCAACTATGATAGGTTTTTAACCAAGTAATTGCCCCTGAAAGCTTCTTTTTATGTGAGTATGTACAAGTACCCAAATTTATTAGAAAAACTTCAGAGCAGCACTTCCCAGTCAGTTAGATTAGACATGGAGCCAGAACCCAGCCACCATGTGTCTACATATTTACTCGAGTAAGATTAAAAAGTTATCCCCATTAAAACTAATCTTTCAAATACAGTAGTAATGCTTTACATTAAGGTCCCTTAACTACCATTATTTGCTTCATTAGTTAACATTCACTTCAGCAAAAATAAACTATAAGTAATGTTAACAAAGGAAGTTAACACGTGTATTAATTGACATTTGTTTAGAAATGACTAAATAAACCTAAATATACTATATATACCCATGTTGACTGTTTATTCAATCCATTACTATGATCTCAATTAACAAAAATTAAATTACAGCATGTTGCTAAATGTTTAATTTTTTGAGCCCTGGTCTCCAGGCACCTGCTTTTCAGTCTCTGTTCTGAATTTTGCCACTTAACATATTCAGACATATTCATTAATGTATTGGTTCATATTGGTCATTGTGTGCTTAATTTTACTCATTGATAATATGTACATTAGTATGTACAGGTGTTGATTAATTATAAATTAAATATTTAACAGAGTTTACACTAAATCTGGGATTGAGATGATCATCTTGTTAAAACTGAAGTGTGCTTCCACTTTTCAGTACAGATTCTTCCTTACTATCATTTTTGGTCCCCCCCCCCCCCAGCCTTTTAATATTTAAAGAAATCGTATTTCATATTTTCTATTACCCTAAAGATAACTTGGCAGTTCTAGGCTGAAAAAGTTTATGCCACCTGTGGTGTTTTCTCTCTGCTTTAGTGGGCAGCGCTGCTCTGAAGTGGGAAGATGTATTGATTTTTTCTGTTTCCTCAGGGTTCATACAGATGCTTTCTAAAGTCGTGTTTTAAAGGTTTGTAAGATTCTTAATTCTGGGGAAGACAAAAGAGAGAATTCTTGATTTTTCCATCATAGGTGGATTAAATAATCTGTAGAACACAAAAGCATTGGCAGATGTCATCAAATGATGGCACTATTATGAGTTGCTTCCAATTCAGCTCAAATTGGTTGGAAAATGGAAGTTATTTCGGTAACAGTAATGACGACACGTACAGTTGGTGCAGAAATAGAACCTCTTTGTTATATATTTGTGTCAGATTGCCTACAGAGACGTCATGACATTGAAGTAAAACAATGCAGGTTAAAAGCTGACAACTAGTGTAATGTTACCAGCATTTTCCAACTGTCTTTGAAAAGATTATGGTCTCATTTGTACTAATAAAAAGCGTATTTTTCTGAGACAAGGTGACGGTTATTATTGTCATGCTGTAAGGATTCTCAGACTAATTCATTACAAGCACCAATTTATACATTACAAGCACCTCCTTGCTTGGGGTGTATAATTATATTCTTTACCATAAATTGGTACTGTACATGTTATTGTGGGCTTAGTCACTTCAACACTAAACAACTATATTGTTATAATTTATAAAAATGAAATAAGAACTTAACCCAAGAATGTGAAAATAATTTTTAGTTGATGAAAATCTTCAGGATGGTGCCATTTTTAAACAATTGTGGGGGGACCAAAAATATAGCTACAACCAATGCTGTCAGTTGAGGAAGAGAGTTGAAAAAAAAGATGGGAAAGGTCATATGATTAAATATAAGCACACTATTTATTTATTTACTTCCTCCCTTTTACAAAGGACATTTTTAAATTTTTTTTTTTTTTAGTTTGTGATATTAAGGGGAAAAGGGTATGTTACCCTGACACAACACCATGCAATAGAGGGTTAAAGGTGACAAAATAGCATTTCTCCATTTCTTCCTACCCTGATTTCTTGTTGCACTTAGAGTTTAATTGTTAATTTGTGTAATTACCTTGAAATTGCTAAAAAATAATGCTGTACAAGCCCTATGTACAGCATTGGAAGATAATCATATTATAAAGTTTGCCATTCCTAAATGTGGAGACACTGGCCTTTTCTCTCCACTGTGTATTTAATAATATGCTGTCTGTGATAAATATCTGAATTTTTTATTTATTTATTTTTTAAATTCCATTTTCAGAGTCAGCTGAGGAACCACGAGAGAGAACAACACGGGATAAATGACACTCCTGCGGACTTCACGCCTGTTGGCGAAACCAAAGCGAGCATGGACGAGTCTGAAAAGATCGCTGATGAGGGTGAGTGTCACACCATTATAGCAGTCTGTATTTTATTTATTTATTTATTTTCCATTGACAACGACTAGGGCTTTCCTTAAACTGTCACATGGTATTCCAGCACAAGTGAGCCAACAAAAACTGTGCAGCTAGTGAATTAAAATGCTGCTGGTCAGTAACCAGGTTCTGGTGCTATCAGGGATTTGGGCACATTGTCATTTTGTTACCACAGCAACAGCTTGAGAAGCTCAGGTTACTACAACATGAACAGTGCATGGCGTTTAAAACATAACAAAGTTAATAGTGCAATGAAAAACTAACTATTTCACAGCTTAATTATTCATTCTAACCACTTTCTTTATGGAGCTCCACACTCAACAATAAAATAATATATCTATCATCTAAACATTGACTATGATGATATCCTTGTGCTGTATGCAGACATTGAAATATTTAGCTTTGGATGGTAAAATATGTTCCCAAAGTCAAACGTGTGAAATCATCCATGTTTGGTATTTTTGCACTGTTCATTAGGGGTGGATAATATGAGAAAAATATCATATAATGATACTTCCAGGTACAAACTGAAAGGAAATATTTAGCATTAAAAAGAAGGGATTTTTTTTTTTTTTTTTTTTTTTTTTTTACACTTTTACAAAATTAAAGCCACAGATATAAATAAACAAATATGAGCAAAGAAGCCTGTGAAAAATTGTCTTTATTGTTTAAACTTTTGATCTTTTGTTGTCACAAAAATACTCTCGAACGAATATAATGAAACGGAATATATCAAACGATTGCAAACAAAACACAGGTTTATCAAAAAATAAAAATCTTTGTTAAATATAGGTGTGCCACAGTTATTGACTTTTAGTCAAAACTTTGTGCTACCTCCCTTTGCCAAGATAACAGCTCTGAGTCTTCTCCTATAATGCCTGATTAGGTTGGAGAATACATGGCAAGGGATCTGAGACCATTCCTCCATACAGAATCTCTCAAGATCCTTCAAATTTCGAGGAACCCAATCTCATTTGAAGTTCCAGTAGTGTCTGGCAAACTGAAGACACTCGAGTTTGTTTTTGGATGAGTAGAGGCTTTTTTCTTGAAACCCTTCCAAACAACTTGTGGTGATGTAGGTGACTTCAGATTGTAGTTTTGGAGACTTTCTGACCCCAAGACGCAACTAACTTCTGTAATTCTCCAGCTGTGATCCTTGGAGATTTTTTGGCCACTCAAACCATCCTCTTCACAGCGCGTTGAGACAATATAGACACGCGTCCAATTCCAGGTTGATTCATAACATTTCCAGATGATTGGAACTTCTTAATTATTGCCCTGATGGTGGAAATGGGCATTTTCAATGCTTGTGCTATTTTCTTATAGCCACTTCCCATTTTGTGAAGCTCAACAACCTTTTGCCACACATCACAGCTATATTCCTTGGTCTTACCCATTGTTATGAATGACTAAGGAAATTTGGCCTATGTGTTACCTCATATTTATAACCTTGTGAAACAGGAAGTCATGGTTGAACAATTTCCTGTTCCTAGTCACCCATATGTACTAAAAAAAGATGTAAAATAGCAATGGGAATATACTTCAAATATATTTTTCTCATATGAATTCATGGGGGTGCCAATAATTGTTGCACACCTCTATATATATATATATATATATATATATATATATATATATATATATATATATATATATATATATATATATATAGTTGTTATTTATTTATTTATTATTATTATTATTTTGATAATCCTGTGTAGTTTGCAATTGTTTGATATCCCTGAGAGCAGAGTATTTTTGTGAATTTTTTTGAACTAAAGATCAAACAGTTAAACAATAAAGACAATTTTTCACAGCCTTCTTTGCTCATATTTACCAAGGGTGCCAATATTAGTGGAGGGCACTGTATGTCTGTCAGTGTTGGACACTAATGTGGAAGTTGTTTAGAAGACTTGTTGTTTCGGAACACTTTAGAAGGAAGCTGTCAGGCCAACGTTCTTGCAGCATCAGTCCCATTCACAAGGTGCGAGAGTTTCTCGTGATAAAATTACGTCATGAGAAAACAGCTTTTTATGTCCAGATCATGAGAAAATTAAGTCGTGATCCTGAGAAAACAAGAAAGAAAGAAAAAATAATGCATGGCCTCATAGGGATTCCGTGGATATGTGATAAGTGTATTGTGACCCAATCTATCACAATAATGATATATTAAGTACTCGGCCTGGCTTGCTATTATTGGAAATTAACAACGCCGGGCTGTTGTGATGCATTACCCTAAAGTTGATGATTTTCCCATCAACTTTTCCAATCAGCTTTTATTCCTCTTGTAGCAAATCCCATTTGTCAGTGATTACAATTTTCAGTTTGTCAATAAACAACACATGCTTTTGAACTTTTTATAGTTACATTTAATTTTCTGGAACGCACAAGAGAAAAGTTAGAGCGTGTTATAGCTTGCGTTATAACAGTCATTCCCTTTCTGGCCTCTTTTTTCCCCTTATCTCAAAGGGAAAAACAAAAACACAGCCTGTCATGTGACAGAGAAACCACAAAGCGATGTCCTGAAGACCTTGCTGTTACAAAGTGCTGGCACTGGAGACTCCTTCCCTAAATGTTAAATAAATATTTTCTTACAGAAAGCTTCATATGAACAATTATACTTTGTTGATATACTTTTTTTTTTTTCAAATCTGTTTATTATTAGGCTTACATTATGTGAAACATCTACTGTCCGAGTTCCTGTGAATTGGTTCCTCCTATAGAAACAATAGATTTACCTTGCAGCTAGAAATACTTTTCGAGCTGTGTTGTTATAAAAAATTAATCAACACCTTCTGACCGGTCAGAATCAAGAATTGAAGAATGCTGTGGCAGTCCTACTGCACATTACACTTCCAGTTCTGATGACATGATGGTTCACCTCTTATTCTGGTGGAAGCATGTACTATTTATTATCCTGTCCACACGAAACCTTTCTAATTTTGAGTTCGTTTTTACTCTAAATTTGACTGAAAACAGTCAATGCTCATATTAGGCATGTTCTGTCTTGTGTTTGGGTTTTAGAAATAAAATAATGGAGGATTTTTTTGCCGTGTTATTGATCACAAAGCCCTACAAAATGTGCTCACGTTTGTATGTCTTTGTGTGTACTTTTCCTGCAGATTGTGTCAGCGAGAAAGTGTATAAATGTGACATGTGTGATTATACCAGCTCTACCTACGTTGGAGTGCGAAACCATCGCAGGATTCACAGTTCCGACAAGCCCTACAGGTGTGTCTCAGCACTCGCAGCAACACTAGGAATTTTTTTTTTTCATTAAGCCAATAAATCTGCACATCAGGGAGTATAACAGTGACTTCCAAAAATCATGACATCGGCAATGATTACCATGATATGGCAGATTGTACGGGTGTTTAAATGGATTTAATCTGCACTTCACCTTGTAATCACTTTCACAGGGTTTCACGAGGTGACCATGGGTGTGTGTAATAGCAGCATTCAACCACAGGATGGCAGTATAGCCTAAATTTAATGTACACTGCCTGGCCAAAAAAAAAAAAGTCGCATACTCTTTTTGTTGTACCACCAAATTTTGTTGTACCACCTTTAGCTGTGATTACTTGCGCGCATTCATCGTGGCATTGTTTCGACAACCTTGTGCAACGTTAGAACATATATTTTCATCCAGAGTTGCCTTAATTTTTGGCCGAGGTCTTGTATTGAGAACGAGAGAGTCGAACCACTCTGTAAAGTTTTCTCCAGCATATCCCAAAGACTTTCAGTGGGGTTAAGGTCAGGACTCTGTGGTGGCCAATTCATGTGTGAAAATGCTCCCTGAAGCACTCTTTCACAATTTGAGCCCTATGAATCTTGGCATCGTCATCCTGGAATATGCCTGTGCCATCAGGGAAGAAAAAAATCCATTGATGGGATACCCTGGTCGTTCAGTACATTCAGGTACTCAGCTGACTTCATTTTATTGCTGGATAATGTTGCTGAGCCTAGACCTGAACAACTGAAGCAACCCCAGATCATAACACTGCCTCCAGAGGCTTGTACAGTATGCACTATGCATGATTGGTGCATCACTTCATGCACTTCCCTTCTTACCCTGATGCACCCATCGCTTTGGAATAAGGTAAATCTGGACTCATCAGAACACCTGACCTTTTCCCATTGGTCCACAATCCAATCTTTATGCTCCTTAGCAAATTGAAGTCATTTTTTCTGATTAACCTCACACTGATTAGGCCACACAGCTGTTTAGTCCCAGTCCTGTAAGTTCTCGTCGCATTGTGCGTGTGGAAATGCTCTTACTTTCACTATTAAACGTAGCCATGAGTTCTACTGCCGATTTTTTTACGATGTGACTTCACCAATCGTTTTAAAGATCTCCGATCACGATCATTCAAGATTTTGAACATTTAATTTTTCCAACCACATTTCCTTACTCAAAGTTGACAGTTCACCACTCTCCTTCTAGGTTTTAGTAATGCGTTAGACCGTTCTTAAGCCAATTCCAGGTATCTCCTTAGTTGATTTCTTTGCTTGATGCAGGCCAATAATTTTCCCCTTCTGAAACACAGTAACATCTTTTCCACGACCACAGGATACGTCTTCCGACATGGTTGTTTAAGAAATGAGAAGCTACACTCTGCATCAGTTAGGGTTAAAAGAATCGTTGGCCGCTGAAACACATTAATCGCTGCAATAACGATCTAATCATAGGCTCTTAAGTATTTGCTTATTTAAATCCAACAGCGACCTTTTTTTTTGGCCAGGCAGTGTATAAAACATTTCAAGAGAAGAGAAGTATTGTGAGTGTGTGTGTGTGGGTGTGTATGTGTGGGTGTAGCTTACAATATGGTAGAGATACATGAAAGTGGCTCAAGTGGTGGGCAGTTATTTGACTTTATACAATTCTTTCTAATTAAATTCTCAATGTTCAGCTCATTTATTAACTAAATGGCTTTATTTGGCAAATATATATATTGAATCAACTGAAAACAAGCTTTCCTTTCATATGGAACTGTGTAAGCTAGTATTCCATCATGTTTTATGATTAGCCTTATATAAAGACAAAGATTAAGTCACATTAATTGAAGGTTAATCTTTTAAATAATTGAAACAGAATTACATAATAAACACAGCTAGAGATTTACTGCACCAAAGTCAATATTAGCCAATTGTCTAACTTTAGCTAAACTGAATATATTTATAAGTCAAAATGGACAAGCCGTGCAACGGACAAGCGTTGAATCCGGTGTGTATTCCTGTCTCGGTGAGCTAGGCTAGTCTCCGAATCTACCCTAACCAGGATGAAGTGGCTACTGAAGAAGAATGAATGTAAATAATGGTTATTAAAACACAGCCACTTCCCAGTGTGGTATAAGATGTGGAAAGAAAGATCTTCAAACACACACACACACACACACACACACACACACACAGTGGATCTCATTCTCCAGTTCTTAGCAGGGCCACTTTATGCATGCAGACATCTCTCAGCCATTTTGCTTCTCTCACCTACGCCCACTTCAAACAGCCCCTCAGAGACACGTAGCCCTTTCAACTAGCACTCGCCTGAGCACTGTGCGTTGAGTGGGATGCAGTGGAAGTGGCGGCAGCACGATGATTTTCTGTCCTATATAGCAGAACAAATTTAAGCATTCATCAAGTAGGTGAATTGCAAATGAAACCCATTAAATCCCTTTTGTCCAGGTTCATATGATGAAGAAGCGTGTGTAAACGCTATATTATCAGTTTTTAAGCACAAGAGGGCAATAAAGCTTAACTTTCATTTACCTGACACGTTTATATGATTCATTCGGTGTAAGTAAGAGAGTGGAGCACTTTCTGTGGTATTAGGTGTGGGTGTGAAAGATATGTAAACACACACGCACACACACGCGCGCAGTTGGAGTTGTCTCTCAGCCGTTCCACTTCTCTAACCTACGCCTACTTCAAACAGCCCCTCAGGGATGCGCATCCCTTTCAACTAACACTTGCCTGAACACCACTCTTTGAGTTCAGACTCCATACAAATGGCCTCTTACTTCAGATGCAGAGCTGTGGGGCGATCGTACACAGCCTTGCAAATAAGCACACATCAAAAAAAAAAAAAAAAAAACAGCCCCAAATACACACTGGGAAGAGTCGCAACTCTGTTGGTGGTTGGGTTGGCAGTTTTCTGTTTTTAGAAGTGTTTTTATATGTCCACTCTGATCTGCCACAGGTGCTGCAGCTGCGACTTCGCCACCACCAACATGAACAGCCTGAAGAGCCACATGAAGAGACACCCACAGGAGCACCAGGCTGTGCAGCTGCTCGAGCAGTACAGGTGAGCAACACGGCACAGAGCCGATAGAGAAGAGTCAACTGCTTTTATACCCCTGAACTCTCCAGGGGCTCAACAGTCAAAAGCATTTTCTTCTTTAATATTAGGAGATGGAGAGTTTGAATCCTGACATAACTATCCATCACTGGGGATTCCAAGAGGAAATAATCGGTTCTGCTGTCTGGGTGGAAAGAATGGCCGTCCTCTCTCCTGTCAATCAAACTGACATATCTAATTGTGGGAATTTGTTTGCATGCAGAAGCTTATACAGTCCTGTATAGCTGCTTAATGATGTTACATGAGTGGCAGGTCAGATAGATGCAGTCGTGATCATTTCTTTTATGTAACGAGACAGGAGAGCAGTTACTGAGCTGCCATGAAATGCTGTAAACGCAAGCAGATGTTTACTTAGAATGCGAGTTATTTGCAACTTTATTGCAACAATTGCTCAAATGTTACCTGTTCCTGACATGGTGTTCTACTGTAGTAAACACACACACCCAGGAAACGTTCTCATTCTGTTTCTTAGCACTGTGTCTGGCCATTCTTGTATCACATGACCAAAATTTATAATTAAAGATGGAGAATCAATAGTCTGGACAAGTAGGTTCGACACCCAGAAGATTTAATGGACATAGCTAACTAACTAACTCACCACGTTATTATGTTACATGAACTACCACTTTTTAGCCTCGTCAATTAGATTTCCAGGCATCCAAAACTTGGGACTGTGCAGCACAGCTTTTATTTGCCTAGTGGGCTAGCTAATGAATTTAACATTTGTCCACCTCTGGCAATTTATCTTAGTTTGCCACAAGGCAGATGAAGTGGATATGAATCATAATGAACATATGTGCCGAACTGAAGGTCACACAGATACACCAGAGTTCTAGCTAAATATAGAGAAACAGCATAAGGTGTCACACTGATTTATACAGTGTACAGATGAAACTCAGCTCAGTTCCCCTGTCTTGTTCTTACTAATTTTGGTCTTCTGTAGTACTTCTATAGTTAGTAATACTTCTGAAAAGTCATACAAGTGTACTAAACAGCGTGTCAGTCCAGTAAAACCACATCAGATATAGTAGATGTGATGAAGAATCTGTTTCGTTCTTCTTCGCCTTTTCCGCTCAGGTGCTCCCTCTGCGGGTACATGTGCAGTCATCCTCCATCCCTCAAGTCCCACATGTGGAAACATGCTGGGGATCAGAACTATAACTACGAACAAGTGAACAAAGCCATCAACGAGGCCATCTCTCAAAGCAGCCGGTGAGTGACACCTTGAATCGGTTGTGGTCACTTTACTAATCATTATAATGCAGTCTATAGCATTGGAGCTTTTTCTGAGGAAGCGCTGGATCAGTACTGCTACAATGTAAGTCTGGATTGGTGTATTATTCTTTTTTTTCTTGCGCACAAAGGCACAGAGCTCACATGCTTATATTTTTGTCTGAGAACAAAAATATGCATAGTAGAGGTACATCTACTGCAGGGCAGGTGTGTCATCTGACTACTGTTTTTCCTGTATTTTAAGTAACCTAGTCAAATAGATCTAATTCCTGCTCAAGAAAAAGACATGAATAGAGACATGAAAGAGACATTTCTACTCAGAGACATGAAACCCAGAGCAGTCAATAAAGCAGCCCATGGGTTAAACTGTACAGTAACACGAACGCACATGAATAAGATATCAAACTGAACTTGTTATTTAATATTCTAAAAGGAGCATAAAGAGTTAAATGACCGTTTGAGCATGTATAGTGTTTGGCTTCTCTTATTAACAACAGCGCTGTCTGTCTTTGCTGTCTGTCTGTTGGCGGAGATTTAAGGTACGTTCACAGATACAACGATTTTTCTCTGCAAGTCGCCAGTCGCTGTACTGTGAGGTCACCAGTAGGCATTCATACTACTGTTTGCCATAGTAACATTTATCAGTGGGTGGTGCAACTAGCATTGCATTTTTGACAACAAACTAGTTTCTTTCCAAATTAAACATTCTGGAGAGAGAGAGAGTTTGTATATAAAATTTACCAGTGTATATGTAAGGGATTACCACAGCTAGAAACCTCTGAAGAAACAAAGAACCTCTGATGGCCTCCACGGAGTGCATTAAAATCATATAACGCACATCTAGCCGTGGATTATCCCGCTCATACCATGGTCACTTGCCAGCATTGACAAGTTAAAGCTGTCATTAATGTTTGCAGTGCAAAATTCGACTGAAAGGATAAAAAGAACAGTTAATTTTTGGTAGTTATTTTATATACGGGTCGTTAGATCTAGAATTCTGCCCACTCTAAATCATATACAGAGAGAAGGTAGTGCAGTAAGGTTACATTTTATTTGAATGAATTATAATAAATAGTTAAGAGAGAGAGAGGTGTGTGTGTGAATTACCTGCGTCTGTGCCGCATCTCTACTAATAGCTAAGAGCTGTGAGTTTAACTACTGTATGCAACTGTAACTGTATGTTACTATGGTTACAGTCGTTTATAGCGCATTAATTTAGAATGATGATTAAACTGATTGGAAGTACCTGTGCATTACATGGTTTGAACACACACCTTCCTTCCAGCCAATCAGAATCGAGTATTCGGACAGATCATGGTATAAATGCATCATATCCTTTGAGATGAAGGAGAAGCAGTGTGTGCTCTTTGCCATTTCGGCCATCTATCTATTGCGCAAGCGCCGGACTCTCTGGGTCCACGAAACAATTCGGAATCGCAGGCGGCATGGCGAGTCACAGATCACATGCGCTCCCATTGGAATGCGCTACACCAAGTTGCTCCAAATTTGTATAAAGTTTAACTTTTCTCATCTTTCTCGCGTCGCTGGACACGCCCACATCTAGTCGCCAATGGGCACTGTCGCTCATGTCGCCAAAAATCGGCAGTTCTCTTTGAAAATTAATGTTCTCCAGTCGCTTTGTCGCTGCGAGTCGCTGTATGTACGAACATGGCTTTACACCTATTCCACCTGCCGCATGCTGCGATGCGACTGAACAAAAGCCTGAGTAACGTGGCAACAAAAATGCAGAAACTCTCGTTCATTCATTTATCTTTAGTGATTGCTTTGCTTGACTCATTTCAGTGAGATTGTTTTCCTGCACCAGTCTATGAAGCAATTTTGCCCACTTGTGGCTGTTTAAAACATTGTGACTCATCTGAATAGCCCCGCTCTGCTGTATTTAACAAGTCACTTTGTTTAATCATCCTCATCTATGGTTAGTTCAGATTTTTACACAATAGGAAAGATTGTGCTTAATTATATAAACATAATATTGACATAAATACATAAACAGACTATGATCTATGACACTTGGAAGACTATAACTTTTAACTTTTTCAGTAAAGAATGCTGATGTATATGAACATGTAAAACAAACATCTGCTAGGATTCCAAAAGTGTCGGTGAGGAACGAGAACTGATTGGACATTTGTTGATTGGGCATTTGTTTCTCCAAAGTGAAACTGACACATAAGAAAATAGCAGCGAGCTACTACTGGCTGTTCATTTTGAGCTTGATTATATATCTTGTATCACTGCACTCAGGAGCTCATGCTGTGCCAGTAAGCCAATCAAACGGCTGCGGAGCGCTGATCTTTCATCCCGTAATTCTACAGCAAGTACTGATTATGGTCCATAATGTTTCAATTGAATAGACTTGCTGTCATAAATTATTAGTAGACCTGCAATTGTGCATGTACATTTTAGAAGCTATTCCATATTGTTATTATAGTATCATTAGGGAAATACTGGCTATATTATGAGCATCCTCAACACTCATGACATGATGCATTGTTGAAAAAATGAGTTTCAATAAATATAATTATACCACAGGATGGTTGAATGCTCGAATCTGATTGGTCAGAAGTTGTGCATTATTTTCTTTAGCTCCGATTACCACTTAATGTTAACAGCTATAGAGAGTCATTCTCTCATCAGCCTCTTTTTTTTTCTCTCTCTAGTCCTCTATCATAAAGGTATCATTAAGGTGGCAGAATTACTGACTTATGCCAAGTACTGACACTGAATGTTGAATAAACATCTCTTTACAAAAAAAAGTCACAGACTTAGATTATGTAGAGCATCCAACATACAAGTCCATGTGAATGGGATAATGTTACTATAGAAACATATTAGAACATATTAGCATATTAGAATGAACACATTAATATACACCTGTGATTTGAATTACAGCCAGAATGACTGTCAAAGCCACTGTTGTAGTAAATGAATCACCTTCTGACCAGTCAGATTTGAGAATTTGAGGAACAGCGCTGTGGTATATTGTATAATTTTCCCTAAAATAACATCTTCGATGATCATGTAGCATTATGAATTTTGAGATATCAGGGCAGCACTTGTCAAGTCCAGTTCAGCTATTAGACTTGTAGGATGACCTTTATGACTTAAAACCTTCATAGTCATCCTTGTTTTCATCCTTCTCTCACTATTTCTCTGTCCCGGGCAAAAGGTCTCCAGTTGCGCCTTCAAAATCCGGCCCAGATCCCTCCATAGACCGTCCATACATCATTCTGAGCCAGAAGGAGAAGGCGTCGCCTCCTTCGGCCCCGAGAGCGCTGGGGGTATCGGTGCGGAAAGGAGGCGGGCTTCCGCCAGCAGGCACGGAGTACTGCGTGCTGCTCTTCTGCTGCTGCATCTGCGGCTTCGAGTCCACCAGTAAAGAACAGCTGATGGAGCACATGAAGGAGCATGACATCTTCAGCATCATACTGAGCAAGGAGCAGCAGGGAAGCCGGGCTTCTGAGGCCAGCTCAACACAGTGAGGAAAATCAGTGTACACACATACAGTAAATCTCTTAAAATTAGAGCCAGTAACTTTTTTTTTTGCACATTTTTTCTTTCTTTAGTGCTTTTGATACACTGCTTTACAGATACAGAAACTCCGCACTCTTATTGTATCTTTTGTTTTCCCCTCTTTTCCTCTTTTTTTTTCTCAGTGTCGTTAAGGTTCAAGCATAATTCAGGATTCAAACGTTTCCTCTCCAACGTTACCAGACTGATTTTTAAAATTAACCAAGGAAATACTTAATATCATAGGTGAATATTTTCGACGGAACAGCATTTCATACCTCATGAAGTCACTTTTCTACATGGTATAAATGGAGATCATTATGGTTAATCATCCACAGGGCAGCTTCTCTACTTCACTGTAATATTATTTATCAGTATTTTTTATTGTATGAAGTATTGTCTTCATGGTAAGGGAAGAAAGGAAAAGGTATAGGTTAATTACCTTCTCATTTATCAAGATTTGTGTTAATATTTATCACGCTAATTTATATCTTTGCATGTACTCTTCCGTTATGCTCACAGAAAGAGAGCGGATTGTTGCAGATCTGTTCTTTTTTTGGTGCTATCGACGCTTTCTTCAGCACATTTGGAGTGACCGAAGTGTCACTTCAGGAATGTATCTTAAACCTACAGATAAGAGAGTTTGAAGTGTGTATTTATCTGCTAGTACTGTTTAAATACACAGTCATAAGACATTCTAATGGTCACTGGTCCAAAAAAAAAAAAAAAAAAATCAGGTAATAAAAACTCCATCCAAGATGAATACTGCAGCAAAAGCCAAGTACAATGTCATACATTAACCGTGAGGGATTATAGCACAAACATTTAAAGGCTTGTGCATTGGATATTGTGTTGTGATGTAATGTAAGTGACACTTATTAAAAGATATTTCCGTTTTCTTTCATAGGACACCATTGTCTTACTAGTAACATAGTAACAAGTTCTTCCTTTTATATTTAAACAAATACAGAAACTTGACTTTTTCCTTCTCTTTTTTTTTTTTTTTTTTTTTAGTTTACATTTAAAAGTTATGATGTGATTTTTACGATTAATAGGCCATAAATGATTATTTATATGTAAAATGTTTCCATAGAACTTTTAAACATTGATGGCTACCTCTGGTCAGAAAGTTTCCAAAAACTTAAAAAAAAATAATAATAAAAAATTAGTCTTATATACACACATCAAGAGATCATTTGCATACGCTTATTGATTTCATGTGAACAGTTAAGAAAAATGAAATCCATAATTCATGGGCTTTGAGATTGCATTTTGGGAGAACAATGTATCAAGCAAAGTAAATAATCTTATGTAAGAATATCTCTCTAACACGCTGAATTATGAATATCTCAGCCTAATTTACAGACGGAAGAGCATGCATCAGGAAGATAATGACTTAGTATGCATGTGGGACATGCAATCACTCGAGCTCATTGTGCATTTTAATCACAGTAATTTGACTTTAGCTGGGATTCTCAGAAACCTTGTACGATTCAGGATTACTTTCCCATTTTGTTTTAACATTCATACATCCAGTCAAGCAATGTAGATGCAATCAGATGTTGAGTGTATGCATTTGGAATGCAATTTGCTGTTTTGCAGTTCTTGATAATAATGGAACAGTTTATTAATCCATGAAGACTGTAGGAGAAGGTGGAGGAAGCAAAGTATAGTATAGCTAGTTTTGTTTTATTTTTGGAGCACAAATATGCTTTGCAATTATTTGTGTATTTAGCTTCAATTCTGCACCTAATGAACTCGCATACCTGCAAACATACCATGTATCACGTAACTGATTTTTTTAATTTTTTTCTGAAACGCCTCTGAACATGGGTGCTCAGTCAGTTATGTGCCTTCCATTTGTACTCCTGATTAGTTCCCTTTTAAATTTAAGCCAAATGTTGCCCCATAACTGGTGAGTGAATTAGGCCTTGACTCCCAGATTTTGTTCTCATAATTTCTATAATGTATTGACACATGGTACTGTAGTATGGCTTTATACATCTCTGGCTGTGTATATACTGTACAATTTGGACTGTTTTTTTTTTTTTTTTTTTTTAAAGAATTTCTATTTTTAAGGCAACTTGTAAAAACACTACAGGAAAAAAAAAGAAGAAAAAAAGCAAAAAATCTTTTGAGTTTTGCCTAGCCAAAGTGTATAAACAGTTCTACTGTAATCTTGAGTAATGGGATATCATCAGAAGTTTGTAATGCTGCCAAAAGTAGGAAGATGACAGTAGACTTTAACATTGTTAATGCCTTTCAGCACTATTTTTCAAGTTCATATTGTAATGGTCATGCAGGGCCATATTTCACAGACCTAGTGTTCCATTCGATTATTTATTTACACTTCGTAGACTGTAAAGTGTTATGACTTGTATTTTTGGTATTAAAAACTGAACTATTACATCAACCTTCTGAAAGTGTTATTATTTTTGGGGGTCAGCGAAAAACTGGAAGCCCCTGGAGTAAAATCCACAGAGCTTAACTTTTTCCATTTCACACAGGAGCAAAGTTCAGCGTCTTCATTGTGCTTCTATCCAGATGATCGACTTTCGATGTCTGCCCATGTTGGATTTTTTTTCACTCGGTGATGCTTTTTGTAGTAAATCGCATCATGGTACTTTGGAACAGTCAGAGGTAAAGCTTTTTCTGGCAAAGATTTTTCTGTCACGGAAAAGTCTTCAAGTCTTTGCACTTTGTAGTTTCTTCGTAACAAGACAACCTGCTTTTTTAATTGTCAACTTCAGGAGGGGGAAAAAAAGAAGCAGGTGAGGGAATTAATGTTTATAACTGGTATAATGTAAGTAATAACAGAGCCTAGTTGTTTCACAGACATTCCACAACATTAAAAGTAACTATAAATGGATAAAAAGTATGATGTGTCGATAATAAATAAATACTTCAGGATGCAGTGTAATAGAACATTTGTGTCAGGCTGCACCACACAACCCTGTCATTGATTACTTTCCTGTAACAACTGATTCCATCATGTTTTACTCTTTATTTAATAAACCCATTCATTTTCTTTTTTTTTCCTCTTTCGGCTGCTCCCAGTCGGGGTCACCACAGCGGCTCACCCGTCTGCATATGCCCTTCCTAATGCAGCCCTCCTCATTTTACGGGCATGGGGCCAGCACTGAGAGTGCATTGGCTTGTGCAACCCTCCAGTTGCTGGGATGGGTTCCCTGACCGGGAATTGAACCTGGGCCGCTAGTCACTAGTCCAATCAACTCCAGGTCACTGCTTTAAAAGATTGAAGTTTTTTTTTCCGTCTGTAGGGGAGGCAGCTTGAAAAAGCAGGGGCCTTAAGACTGGAGCTGAGGTCTAAAAAATAAATTTAATAATAAATTAAAAATTCAGTTGAGATGTGTTAATCTAATCACTAAATATTAATACATTATATAAAAATGTTATTATAAATGTTATATGAATAATGTTTTAATACTCACTCACTTTAAGTAAAGTCACTCCTTGTCAGGGCCGCGGTGGTTCTGGAGCTTATCCCGGGAACACATCCTGGATGGGACGCCAGTCCATGACAGGGCACTGTACATGTACATACATGCTTCGAGGCGGAGTATTAGAGTAGATTTAACTATGTGAATGTATGTTCATTGTTTTTTCACTGCCCTCACGTTTCCTGGAACTTGGACTCTTGCCTCGTTCTTTTGTGGATTAATGCCTCGTTCTTTTGTGGATTAATGCCTGACCATTTTTTGTATTATTGTTTGACTGTTTGCCTTCCATGCTTTTGTGTTCCATTATTTTTGGTTATACCTAATAAACTGACTTTTCCCCAGCGCATGTATCCAGCCCTTCCCTTGTGTTACATAACAATTGTTTAATCTTTTGATCTTTTGTTTAAAAAATTCACAAAAATTATCTGCTCTCAAGGATATCAAACAATTGCAAACAAAAAAGAATTTTTTTTGGATAAACCTTTGTTAAACACAGGTGTGCAACAATTATTGGCAGAAAAATATATTTGAAATATATTCCCACTGATATCAAAAAATCGAAAAATCTCCAAGGATCACAGCTGGAGACCTACAAAAGGCTGGAATAGGCTACAAGACCATCGCCAAGCAGCTTGGTGAGAAGGTGACAACAGTTGGTGCGATTATTCGCAAATGGAAGAAACTGTCAGTCTCCCTCGGTCTGGGGCTCCATGCAAGATCTCACCTCATGGAGTTTCAATGATCATGAGAACGATGAGGAATCAGCCCAGAACTACATGGGAGGAGAGGAGTGGGACAAAATCCCTCCTGAGATGTGTGCAAACCTGGTGGCCAACTATAAGACATATCTGATCTCTGTTAGTGCCAACAAGGGTTTTGCCACCAAGTACTAAGTCAAAGGGGTCAAATACTTATTTCCCTCATTAAAATGCAAATCAATTTATAACTTTTTTGAAATGTGTTTTTCTGGATTTTTTTGTTGTTATTCTGTCTCTCACTGTTAAAATACACCTACCATTAAAATTATAGACTGATCATTTCTTTGTCAGTGGGCAAACGTACAAAATCAGCAGGGGATCAAATACTTTTCCCCCCACTGTACATCACCACGAGTTGTTTGGAAGGGTTTCAAGAAAAAAGCCTCTACTCTCATCCAAAAACAAACTCAAGCGTCTTCAGTTTGCCAGACACTACTGGAACTTCAAATGGGATCGGGTTCTATGGTCAGATGAAACCAAAAATAGAGCTTTTTGACAATAAACACCAGAGGTGGTTTTGGTGCACACAGAGAGGTAGCCATATGGAAAAGTACCTCATGCCCACGGTTAAATATGGTGGTGGCTCTTTAATGTTTTGGAGATGTATTTCTGCCAGAGGACCTGGACGTTTTGTTAGGATACATGGCATCATGGACTCTATCCTGCCGTGGCCATCCCAGTCCCCTGACTTGAAACCCATAGAAAATCTGTGGGGTGAACTGAAGAGGAGAGTCTCAGAATGGTTTCAGATCCCTTGCCATGTATTCTCCAACCTCATCCGGCATTATAGGAGAAGACTCAGAGCTGTTATCTTGGCAAAGGGAGGTAGCACAAAGTATTGACTAAAAGGGTGCCTATAATTGTTGCACACCTATATTTAACACATTTTTCTGACAATTTGGTTTTTTTTTGTTTTTTTTGTTTTTTTTGATAAACCTGTGTTTTATTTGCAATTGTTTGATATCCATGAGAGCAGAGTATTTTTGTGATTCCTTTTAACAAAAGATCAATAGGTGAAACAATAAAGACAATTTTTCACAGCCTTCTTTGCTCATATTTACCAAGGGTGCCAATATTAGTGGAGGGCACTGTGTGTACACACACAAACTTACATACACACATTCAGAAATAGGAGTTTATCTTGGCCAATCCACATACTGCCATGTTTTTGGGAAGAGTGAGGAAACCCAATGTTGTAAGGTGCGAATGCTACCTGCAGCACTGAGACCCAACTTGATGCAATAATGGTTCCTTAATTATAGTAAAGTATGTACAACTTGCTTTTAAATAGTTTATTATTGAACCTAAAATGAAAGTCTTACTGGACACATTATGCAAAACACCTACATTACACCCACGTTACTCTGATTGCCATCACAAAACAACACCGACTTTGGGGTTAGCATCACATTAAACCCTTTTAATGATAAGCAAATGCTATTTCTGTTGAGTTAGTTTCATATTATTTGACCACAGGATTTTATTTAAATGTGAGGCAAAGTCTAGTCTGTATTTAAATTTAAAGCAGTCTCTGGTGGATTTAATGGTAATAGTAAATATCATAACCCTGGACTGCAGGAATAGTGATAAGCCGGGGTGAATTGCACTGCGCTTTGGCAAAAAAAAAAGGGGGGGGGGGGTGTCTTTTCAAAGCTTCATGAAAATGGAGTTCAAGGCAAAACAAGAGATGACTGAAGCGAGAGAGAGAGGTAAATCACTTAGGAACAAAAGAGAGGACACTTGCATCAAGTGGCTCTTTTGCCTATTTTATACTTTTTACCAGATAAATCCAAATCTCTTATTTTTTCTTTACACAGCCCCCAAAAAACCTTGTTTTTGTGCTTGGGTAAGTGGACGGAGAGAAAAACAGACACTGTTTTCTATCATGGGTTTAAGAACTGCACTCGAGTCCACTGGAAAACATAGTAGCTTAACTTTAATAAGCTGTGGCTTCATGCTTTAAATCTCTTACTTCCCCATCCAAACTTCTCCAGAAAGAGATAGAGTGTGTGAATGAGGAAAAAAAGGCTGCAACCTACTTTCTCCTTTGGGCTTATCAGGAACTAAAGCCAGACACATGAGTGCCTTCCAAGAATAAATAAATTAAAAAAAAAAGTGAGAGAGAGAGAGAAAGTGAGAGAGAGAGCCATTAAACATTTACACTTTTCTTGCGCCATAATCCCTCACTCCAGTGAACTGCCTGCCAATTTATTCTCCTAAATCTCTTTGATAATCTTAAACCCTTTTATACCAGCTGCAGCATTCTTTTAATACTTCTCCTCCAACCATGTGGATGCACACATCTTTCTCTTTCATCAGTTTCAGCGTTGAACATCTAAGAATTTCAAAGCGGTTTCACACACAATGGCACATATGCATATCTAAAAGATGCTCTTTAGGCGTTTTATGAACTCTGTCTTCAAGCAGCATGATCCAACATGCTTGAATTTTAAATATGATTGGGACTTACATGAAGGACACAATAAATTATATCACAGTCATTCCTTTTAATCTTATTTGCCAGTGGGATGTTCAGTGCATCTCTGTGACATACTCTGCGTGATCAGTGCTGGAGCTCGTAAAACATTGAACAATCAATACTAAAAGACTTAACTAAAAGAAGAATATATTGTCAGGCAAATACTGAAAGGCCAGTCATAATGTATGTACATTAACAGTAATGTCATTAAATCAAATAAAGAGGAGTTTTGTGTAGGCTTTAGCACATTAAATGGTCATTAACTGTGTAAAATTGTAAATACATTACTTTCCTTATTATGTTCGTCAGTGTGAAAAATCATAAATGGCCAATATTAATCAAATGACTGGACAGGATGTGTCAGTGTGACAGATGGACAGTTCTTACTGAAGCTCTTCGATCCCGGGTACGATGGACAGAGGCCTGAAAACAAAGCACATTTAAGAACAAAACACTTGATCAATAGCCTGATGATGTAAAGGATGGGTAGATTGATGGAAAGCTGACATAAGGCACATTTGAAGGTGATATATATATATATATATATATATATATATATATATATATATATATATATATATATATATATATATATATATATAATATTTGTTTGAAATGCCTTAAATGAGTAGTGAAAAAACACCTCCCTCAAGTATAGTTGATCAGCCAAGGCATGTACAGTTGAGGTCATAAGTTTACATACGCCTTGCAGAATCTGCAAAATGTTAATAATCAAACAAAAATATAAGTGGGATCATAAAATTTGCTTTTTTTTTTAATTTATTGCTGCCCTGAATAAGCTATTTCACATAACAGATGTTTATATACTGTATAGTCCACAAGACACAAAAATAACTGAATTTACACAAATGAACCAGTTCAAAAGTTCACATACACTTGATTATTATTACTGCGTGTTGTTACCTGGATGATCAACGACTGTTTTTATGTTTTGTGATAGTTGTTCATGAGTCTCTTGTTTGTCCTGAGCAGTTTAACTGCCCACTGTTCTTCCTCCAGTTCCGGCACATTCTTTGCTTTTCTAGCACCCCTTTCCAACAGCGGCTATATGATGTTGAGATCCGTCTTTTCACACTTAGGACAACTGAGGGACTCGTACACAACTGTTACAAAAGGTGCAAACATTCACTGATGCTCAAGAAGGCAATACGATGCATTAAGCCAGGGGGGTGTAAACTTTTGAACAGGATGATCAGTGTAAATTGTTATTATTTTGTTTTATATCTGATTTTTTTTAAGTAGTACTGCCCTTCATAAGCTACATAAGATATTTACATGTTTCCCAGAAGACAAAATAATAACAATTTACACCGATCATCCTGTTAAAAAAATTGACAGTATTGTGTTGCCTTCTTGAGCATCAGTTAATTTTTGCATCTTTTGTAATAGCTGAGTTTGAGTCCCTCAGTTGTCCTAGTGTGAAAAGATGGATCTCAATATCATATAGCCACTGCAGGAAAGGGGTCAAAATGCAGAAGATGCTGGAAAACCAAAGAATGTGCAGGACCTGGAGGATTTTTCTGAAGAACAGTGGGCAGTTTAACTGCAGGACAAACAAGGGACTCATGAGCAACTATCACAAAACATAAAAACAGTCATTGATCATCCAGGTAAGAACACACAGTATTAAGAATCAAGCGTATGTAAACTTTTGAACTGGTTCATTTGTGTAAATTCAGTTATTATTGTGTCTTGTGGACTATACAGTACTGTGCAAAAGTTTTAGGCACCCTATTTTTTTAGTACAAACTTTGTTGTAGATTTTTTATTTTATGACTTCTACATTATCAAGTCAGTACAAAAAACATTTTAGATTCCAAAGCATTAGTTTTCTAGCACAAAATTAAATGTTACAGAAAAATGTTTGTATGTCATTAAAGAAAGCAGCATATTACATAAGAGACACTTTTCAGACAAAAAACACAATGAAGGCTGCTGGGTTTTGCTGCAAAAATAAGAAGCAAGTGCGAAAGTCAAAGTCTCCAGAAGAACTGTGGCTGGTTCTGCAAGATGCTCAATAAAACTTACCAGCTCATTTCCTTATAAAACTGCACAAATTGTACCGGAGACTACTATTTTTATTTTTATTTTTTGTCACACCAAATATTGACTTTGTTTCATTTACTACTGTTTACTGCTGTTTACTGTATTTTTTTTTTTCAATGTAGAAAGATGCCTTTTGAAGGCATCTTTGCTCTAGAGCATTTCTTTGCATGTGCCTAAGACTTTTGCACAGTATTGTATGAAAACATCTGTTATGTGAAATAGCTTATTCAGGGCAGTACTAAATAAAAAACAAAATGCAAATTTTATGATCCCTCTTATTTTATTTTATTTTATTTGAAACATTTTGCAGATTCTGTGAGGTGTATGTAAACTTATAACCTCATCTGTATGTTGGATTACATTCAAGTGTTTCTTTTTCCATTGAAACTACAAGGTTTATGTAGCTAACCAAGCTCTATTTCACTCAAAATCATTTCCATTGGTATAAAAATTATACATCAAATAAGGAAGAAAAAAAGTGGTCACATAAGTGGAACTTGTAGTAGGACACAGTTTAACTTTCATAATCTATAAACATGGATAAAACATCATGTTGCTGAATGCCCTAATGCAGGGTGTCCAATCTTATCCACAAACACAAGTGCAAGTTTTCATTCCGATCAAGCAGAAACCATACATGAGTTTCAATAGACTAAAAATAGTTTCAGGTGTGGCTTGTGCTTGCTGGAATAAAAACCTGCACCCACACTGGATAAGACTGGACACCCCTGCTCTAATGTTATAGAAATGTTAGACATTTTGTTCATTGATTGAATCATTCATTCAGTTGCAGTGGATCCAGAGCCTGTCCTGGGAATACTGTGCACAAGGTGGAAATACACCCATGATGAGATGCCAGTCCATCACAGTGCACACAAACCCACACACACACACACACACACACACACACACACACACACACACACACACACACACACACACACACACACATACATTCACACATATGGACAAGTTGGAGTAGCCAATCCACATACTGGCATGTTTTTGGTGGGAGGAAAACGGAGAACCCTGAGGAAACGCGCATGAACACTGGAAAAACATGCAAAACTCCAGACCTGTTAGGCAGCAACGCTACTCACTGTGCCACCATGCTAATCTTGGTCATTTCCTTAGCACAATTTTTATTTAAAAATGAGAATATATAGCTTACATAGCAAATGGTGTTATTTTGGTGCAAGTTTATGAAGACTTGGGCATGTCTTGGCTGAATAAGCACAGTTTTGGTAAGTTGAAAATTGCTTAATTTTTTATTTTAAATTGTTTGTTGATTTTTTGCTAAACCATTTCGATGTTTGATAGGTAGTCTTTATCATCCAGGCCTGCCTTTAAGATCACCAACATGCATTTTCCACAATAATGCAGCATGTGCCTTTTCCCTTTAAGCCATGCATGATTAATATTCATATTATCGAGTAAAAAAGAAATATCAACCCTATGAATTTCTGAAAATATCGTATTTATTCTACCAGCTCTACACTAATTAAACATTATGGCCTCCATAAAAGTAATATTAATATAATATAATATAATGGCATATATGCCAAAAACATATATACCAATATACTGAGGCTGCTGAGAGACCAGACTAATTCTGATAAGTGTGGCAGGGAAGCTGCAGGCTCTCACCATGGCGATCAGATAGTCAATCTCTGTGGTGTCTCCGTAAGGACTCAGGCTGTTCCACACAAAAGGATGATACGCTTTCCTGCACAAAATACATGCAGAGTGTGTTTGAAGCTGGAGATGAAGCACTGAGAGATAAGAACCAAAAAAAAACTATTGTCCTCTATTTCAGGGATATGTTTTCCAGCAGTGAGTCTACTGCTATGTGTGAACATCAGAGTTTCATTCACACTTCTCACATCGACTGTAATGAAAGTTATGCATTCATCAGATATTTAATGTATAAATCAGGGTGAGGCATGCTGTTATAAGAAAATAAGCAACAACAGTGGTGTAATGCCCCATCGAGTTACTGTTTCCACCCTGAAGTTGATTATTTTTCAATAGTCTGGAAATGTTTTATTCCTCTTATACCACTGCAGTTTGCCAACAATTGCAATCTTTTAATTATTAAAGGATGACATACTTTTTTTTGCCCATTTATAGTTCAACTTGTGGAAAGTCCACAAAAAACAAGTTAGTTCCTTTTATCACTTACGTTATAGCATTAGTTAGACAAAAGAAATGCAGCTCGTCATGTTACCAAAAAATAAAAATAAAAAAATTCAAATCACAACCTCCTCTGTGCTGAAGACATCATTATTTGTGACTATTACTGTAAGTACTAACACTGGAGGTTCCTTCCATAAATGTTAAATAACAGCACTTTGCACTTTATAGAAAGCTTCACAGTATCAACAATTGTGTTTTTCTTTCTTTCTTTTTTAAAATCTGTTCAATTTTAGGTTTAAATTATGTGTAGTGTCTGCCATACATGTCCCTGTGAAGTAGCCATGTAGAAATGCTGTTTTTATATATATATATATATATATATATATATATATATATATATATATATATATATATATATATATATATATATATATATATGACTGAGCTTGTGATATATCAAATGTAATGTGACAATTTTCACATTTTCAAAGATGTCAAAAATAAATACCATATTGCACTGTGCCAGCAAAGCTGGCTAGAATATCTTTAAAGTCTTCTTAATATGCTAGCTCTTAACAAAATAACTCTTGTAGGTGTCAGTAGTCTACATAACAATGCAGAGATACTACTTGTCTAATTTTCATTTTTAGTTCTTTAAAAAGTGGTCTACCCTTTTGTTAATGTAAGGGATCTGCTGCACCTGGAAATAAATTTTGAATGTTTTATACTGGTATACTATACTAAGATTTTCCTGCTATACTGTTATACTGCAGTTCAAAATATTAATAATAATTAAAATATATAATTAAGAAAGGCATTTGGATGTCTCAAATAATATTCAATGCATCTTAATTTGTCCATAAAGTGCAAATTCTATTAACCGATTAATTTCCTTTATCTGTGTGTACACCAAATCTCTGTACAGTGGTAGAGAACTGTTGAGATATTAATGTCTGACCGTTCAGGGCGAGTGAGAGCATGCCGTTCTGAAAGTCTCTGCATTTCTGCCTTGATCTGCTCCAGCTTTTTCTTAATAAGCCAAGTGTTGCTCATGGTTCTGGGAGTGGATCTCGCTACGCTCTTTCTTCTGCTTTCCTCTGGATATGAAAAAAAAGAAAAAAATTCATTGTTTATTATTAATCTTATTAAACCGACTGACCACTAGTTGTCTTGGGAAGCTTCAGTAGCTTTTCTTTTAGATTCAATCACATAGACTGCATCAAAATCACTCTCGCTCATAACAATTCATACATATTTTGCCTGTGATCGGCTTGAAAGTTATACAAAAATATCTGCACACACTAAGAAGAAATGATTTCTGACTTCTATTGCATAAATTTTGTGTAACATGAGAAGCCTCCTCTACCTAAAGTGTATATTTCCTCAGGTTTCTCTTCAATCGATTCCGCAGGGAGAGATGTGGTGTTGCTGTTTTTGGTTGGACGGCTTGTTCTAGATGCGTCTAAAAACAGAATGAGAGTAGACAAGTTTGGTTGAAAGTTACTCACATAGTCAACAAAGTCACTGCACAGCTCACAGCACATTTATTGCCCTTAGGGTTTAAGCTGCCATTCTCTGCTACAACCAGCGTGCATGAATTATTAACATTATCTTTTCTCATTAGCTGGTCCACCAAAGATAAGCAATTCAATTCAGCATCTTCTATAGGATCAAAATCCAATCACGAATGTGTTGATAATTGCCTCATTTCTGTCGTGGACGCTAAACTATTAGATTAGAAAATACGCTTTAGGACAATTTACTATTTTTTGTTTTCTTTTTTACCAAGATAAGAGTCCCTTTTTAAATCCTGTCTCATCCCAGTGTTTTCAGGACGCATACAGCTGTTGCTCGAGGTGCTTCTTTCACGCGAAGATGTGGATGAGTCTCATATGCTTTCAAGTGGAATCCTTTAATTAAAATATTCAATGTGCATTTATTCCGACAGGTAAAAGTGCTCCGTTTCAGTAATGGTGTGTTGCTGTCGTGTCTACCATGGCAGCAGTTGGCAAGGAGCAGTCTGTGTTTGGCAGTACTTTGGTAACTGTACACATGCCTTAATCTGAGTTCAGTTTTAGAGTTAAACGACAACGTCTATGGAGCAGGGAAATCTACTCTCATATATATCTCATAACCTGCAGTCTTATTTAAAAAAAAAAAATTTTCTATGTTCTAAGACACAATTATAGTGTGTGCAACAACCATGTACCCAAATTATAGACTGAAAGTAAATTATTAACTTAAAATAAATATTTTAAGTATAGCTTTAGCATGTCCTTAATGACTTCACGCCATTATCATGGATGCATTACCATTGTGCATTTGCTAATTCTAGTGTTCCCTGAGGTGGTTAAACATGTTTTCTTTGATTCAGTGTTGATGCTAACACACCCTTGTGTGGCCCTCACTTTTTGCTCCCATTGGGGGTCTTCACAAGGTCAAATTGACCCAGTACATAACTGGGGGTCTATAACTCCCTTATACAATATTGATCACAAATCTGTGTAATATTTGAAATCTATCTCTGCAAGATCACTTTTAAAAATGAAAGTGTCATCTGTTTTTGTGTGATACAAGCAATGAATCAACATAATCAACACATCTGTAGCATAAATTAAGTGAAACAATGTTTTCATGACTATATTGAATAGCTATTGAACTTGTGTTTCATTGTTACTCTAAAGTTTTATCTCTATCTGGTTATATTCAGAGTAGTATTGGCTATGACAACTATAGATAACAAATAGAAAACACAAGAAAATCAAGTTTGCATTTAAAAAAAAAAAATTTCATCAATGCTTAGACAAAAATGGAAACTGGTTACTCAAACCCTCCTGAACTCAGTTTCTTCCTCATGGTGTGTTAGTTTCACCTGTACCTGCTGCAATCACTTGTGAGAGTCAACTCTGAAATCTTAACAGCAAAATTGCACCTTGAGATTCACCTGTTATCAGTTTATTTGGCATTACAACAACACCAGATTGTTAATTATACAGATTTAACAGGTTCAGACTGTTGGCTAGAGTGTATTTGCTTGTGTGAGGAAAACACCAAAATTTCAACTAAAGCAGAGTTTCTAAATCGTAAGTATATGTGAAACCAATGAGAAATGCTTATAGTGTGTTAAAAGGAAAGACACTTGAGACATGAGTGTTGAACAAAAAAGATACTTTATTGATAATTTAAAAGCAAAAAACAAAAAAACATACAATACAACTATTATAAACCTATATTAACTTATACATTTATTAAGTTAGGTTATTATTTACAGATATTAGTACAGTAAACAGTAATTCTCATAATCGTCAATGTGACATTTTTCCATTAGGTGATGTTTACAATTTATGGAAGGAGTCTTGGTTATAAGTGCTCTCAGTCTCAGTTACACTTTCTGAACTATAAACCATTAAATTGTGAGACGTTTTGTTAATTGATCAAATAATCATTGTTATGGTTGGCGAATAGCTCTGGTATAAGCAGAGTTACACCCTCTAGACTATGGGGGGTAGGGTATGGGGACGTTGGTTAGGGGTCATGCATTAATATTGTCTGTGAGTTATTACTTAATCTTAAAATACTTAATCTAAAAACCTTGATATATACATATATACATATTTACATAAATACACCATACTTCAATGCTGATTTGATTAACCTACACATTTTATCCATATAAATGTTATTAATATACATTATTAACTATAAATTAACTTAAAAAAAAAGACTACAGGTGAAATACTTAGTGCAAATAAAATAACAATAATATTAACAACAACAACAACAACAATAATAATAATAATAATAATAATAATAATAATAAGAGTAATGCTGGGATCTAGGTATTAAATACTTACCACTGATACTTACTACACATTTTACGATGAGTTGGTGAGTATGAGGTGGTGAGTATGAGGGGGTGAGTATGAGGTGATGAATACAAGGTTTTGAATTTCATAGCTCTCTCATATATATTGAAATCAGACTCGATAGGATTCGGACGGGCCTCCTGATAAATTCTTCCTCGTCAACAGGATCCACACGCTGCCTTCTACTAGGAGGGGCTTCTTCGTTGTCCTCTTCATCCCTCCTCCTCCGGCTTTGGACAGGAATCAACACGTGGCCTACAACATAAGGTTGACCAACCACACAGTCAGCTATGTTGACACTGACGTGAGGACGGGACACAGGAGTAACAGAAGGGGGTGGGCTCGTCGCAGTGGATGGTCTTCTTATAGGAGATAGTCTCCTCACAGGTGTTGGTCTTCTTGTAAGAGATGGCGTCCTCACAGGGGTCGGTCTTCTTATAGGAGATGACCTCCTCACTGGGGTTGGTCTAATTATAGGGGAAGTTGTTCTTAAAAAGGATGAGAATCTCAATGGAGATGGGCTTCTCAAAGGGGGTGTGACTCTCAAAGGGGATGGGCTTCTTAACGGAGATTGCCTTATGAAAGGGGGTGTGATCCTCAGAGCAGATCGGCCTGGTAAAGGGGATGGGCTTCTCGAAGGGGGTAGGCTTCTAAAAGGCACCTCATTCTCATCACCACCATCTTGCTCCTCCTCATGCTGATCAGGCATGTGGACATCATCCTCGTAGTCGCTCAGCTCGGTGTTGTAATAGAGCTCGTCAGCAGGAAACTGTGGGTCAAACTCCCTCCGTCTTCCTGTGTCGAAAGAGATGAACAGACAGTGAGACACATCTGCATGTCTCATAAAAGGAACCAGAAAATCCTCACTCTAAACAGTCCTTTGCACAAAATGTATTTACACAAATTAACTATAAATTACTGTCATCTTCCTATAACGGTGCATACATCCTCAGTGTTTATGTTATAGCTGCATGTAGAGGTGTTAGATACGGGTGTTACGGTGATACGGGTGTAACTTCACTGTTAGTCACGGTAACATTTTTTCCCCCCAAAAAAACAGAATAAAATACATTTCTGTCTATTACTGTTTTTTTTTTTTTTAAATGATCGCTAATGGTTCTTATCCCTTTTGTGTCCATCTGTGGCTCGCCAAAAGCTCTTCCCACCCTCTTTCTCCTAAATCACACATCTCCTAACTTTATTACACACGACGGCTATGAAGAACAAAGCATCACTGACCAGAATTAAACCAAACAACTTTATATTTTTGCCTAAGCAGCACTGCACACTGGTCAGATTTATTATTATTTATTTATTTTTTGTCTTTCCTCACAGCAGCTCTCTCTCTATCTGCTTATAATATCTTGACCAACACTTTTCGTTCTCAAAAATATCTTAGAAACAAGAACAGTTAGGAAATTTCATCTGTTTGTTTGCTTTTGTTAGATATACATAAAGATGTGCAAAGACAATTCTGTACAAAGAATAAATATTTCCTTCAGCTTTCACCACCAGCTTGTGTGATTTTAAAACCGATTAAATACCATGATCCCGAACATAAAACCAGTTTTAAACTTAGTTATCACACTCTGAACATTTCTAGAAATGTTTCACTAAATGTTTTAACTCTTTCGCCTATTGTAACACTGTTTGTAATTTAATTTCTGCCCACTTTAACACATTTTTCTTTCCTATTAGTTGTACAGCAGTTGCTGAAACACACAGATGAACAACTAGATAATAAACTAGGACACATTTCATGTTATTGTGAGTATTTTTTACCTGTTTTAACACGGTTATTACTTTCCGGAGTCTCTATTCACTGTTTACAGCCCGATAAAAATCACAAAAACCCTGAACACTGAAAAACAATTATTTAGCAATATTAGCTATGCTGACTAGCCGGCTAGCTAATCTTAGCTTCGCTAATGTTCCTCCTCAGCGAAACTACTCGACTTTAGTAAACTTTTAGTAAACTTTAAGAAAAAATATCGGACTTTTCTGACAAGATAGCAAACACACAACAAGCGCTAACAAGCCCGCTAACATTAGGCTAATTATTAGTTTTCCTAAACCATTAGCCGAATGGTTCATTTCTAATTCACCTAACATTTCTAAAAAAAAAAACATTAACAGTTTTCCTCTTTCCTGCTCATTTCCCTGTAATTTGCTGCTTGTACTTTAACACATTTAATGACATTTTAAGCACGTTTGCCTGTTTGAACGCTCTTAAAACTGTCTGCAGTGTTGTAACACACACACTCACACATACTCACAGACATACACACAGACATACACACACTCACTCACAGACACACACACACTCACAGATATACACACACACTCACAGACATATACACACACACACACACACACTCACAGACATTCACACGCACACTCACAGACATTCACACGCACACTTACAGACATACACACACACTCACAGGCATACACACACACAGATATACACACACTCACTCACAGACATATACACACACTCACAGACATACACACTCACAGACACACACACTCACAGACATACAAACACAGACATACACACACACCCACAGACATACACACACACACACACTCACAGACACACAGACACACTCACAGACATACACACACACTCACAGACATACACACACAGACATACACACACACTCACAGACACACACACACACACACAGACATACACACACACTCACACACAGACATACTGTACACACACACACTTACAGACACACACACACACTTACAAACATACACACACACTTACAGACATACACACACACACTCACAGACATATACACACACACTCACAGACATACACACACAGACATACACACACACACACAGACATGCTGTACACACACTTACAGACATACACACACACACACAGACATACACACACACACTCACAGACACACACACACACAGACATACACACACAGACATACACACACACTCACAGACATACACACACCCTCACAGACATATACACACACACTCACAGACATACACACACACACTCACAGACATACACACACACTCACAGACATACACACACACACACTCACAGACATACACACACACACACTCACAGACATACACACACACACAGACATATACACACACACTCACAGACATATACACACACACAGACATACTGTACACACACACACACACACACTTACAGACATACTGTACACACACACACTTACAGACATACACACACACACTCACAGACACTTACAGACATACTGTACACACACACACTTACAGACATACACACACACACTCACAGACATACACACACACTCACAGACATACACACACACACTCACAGACATACACACACACCCACAGACATACACACACACACACACTCACAGACACACAGACACACTCACAGACATACACACACACTCACAGACATACACACACAGACATACACACACACTCACAGACACACACACAGACATACACACACACTCACACACAGACATACTGTACACACACACACTTACAGACACACACACACACTTACAAACATACACACACACTTACAGACATACACACACACACTCACAGACATATACACACACACTCACAGACATACACACACAGACATACACACACACACACACAGACATGCTGTACACACACACACACACACTTACAGACATACACACACACACACAGACATACACACACACACTCACAGACACACACACACACATACACACACAGACATACACACACACTCACAGACATACACACACCCTCACAGACATATACACACACACTCACAGACATACACACACACACTCACAGACACACACACACACTCACAGACATACACACACACACTCACAGACATATACACACACACTCACAGACTCATACACTCACAGACATACACACACAGACATACACACTGTACACACACACACACTTACAGACATACACGCACTTACAGACATACACACACAAACACACTCACAGACATACACACACACACACACACACTCACAGACATACATTCACAGACATATACACACACACTCACAGACAGACATACACACACACAGACAAACACACACTCACAGACATACACACACACTCACAGACATACACACACAGACATACGTACACACACACACACAGACATACACACACACAGACATACATACACACACACACACACTCACAGACATACACACACAGACATACACACACACTCACAGACATACACACACACACTCACACTCACTCACAGACATACACGCACACAGACATACACACACAGACATACTGTACACACACACACACACACACACACTTACAGACATACTGTACACACACACACTTACAGACATACACACACACACTCACAGACATACACACACACTCACAGACATACACACACACACTCACAGACATACACACACACACACTCACAGACATACACACACTCACAGACATACACACACACTCACAGACATATACACACACACACACACACACTCACAGACATACAGACATACACACACACACACACTGACAGACATACACACACACACACACACTGACAGACATGCACACACACAGACACACACTCTATCACAGACACACACACACACACACACACACACACACACACACACACACACACACAGAGTCCGGATACACATTCCTGTTACTCAGTGTGGTGTTCATTCTTGTTACACAATGTTCATTCCTGTTATTAAATAGTTTTTCTCTAAAAAATAAAGTTAAACCACTGCTTTTCTCATTTGTGTTGTGTCCATCATTTAACCAATAGTTTAATTAATTACATGATTAAAAAAAATATTAAACCTGAGGTTTAGGTCTCCTTTGAAATGAAAAAATGGCTTTGCATTTAAAAAAAAAAAGCACATTGTGTGCATATATAGTGATTGTTTTTTGTGATAAATATCAATTATTTAAACACACAACCAACCATTTCTTTAAAATAAACACTTTTGTGAGAGGAAAACAAAGAAATTAGTTGACATTGCTTTTAAACTTGCTTTTTAAAAGACACATGATTTTTGGTAACAGGACTGAGAAAAATGCATCCATCTCCCACTTTGAAACCTTGTAAAAAATGAAATAAAGTTACCCGAGATTGACCAATATACATTTTGAACAGTGAAATATGTGCGTTATTATATTCAGTGTTGAAAAAAGATAAAAAATTAAGTTTAATTTTTAAAAGTTCCAACAGGCAAATGTCACCCATTCGGTGGAATGGCTCGCCTCCAACTGGTTCACTAAATTGTGCAATTTTTCCTACCGAGGGTAGGATATTATATTTTTTAGATTAGATTAGATTAGATTCAACTTTATTGTACATATTTATTATACATATATATATACATATATATACATATATAGAGGGATCTGCGGGGGACAGAGTTCAGTAGGGAAACAGCTGTGGGGAAGAAGCTGTTCCTAAACCTGCTGGTTTTGGTCTGAAGGCTCCTGAAGCGCCTTTTGGAGGGTAGCAGATGGAAGAGACTGTGGGCAGGATGGGAGGGGTCCTTGAGAATGCTGCGTGCCTGGCGTAGACATCTCTTCTTCTGGACGTCCTCAATAGTAGGAAGTGTAGTCCCTATGATACGTTGGGCGGTTTTCACCACCCGCTGCAGTGCCCTGCGTCAGCGGCAGAGCAATTCCCATACCAGACTGTGATACAGTTGGTCAAGATGCTCTCAATCGCACAGCGGTAGAAGTTACCCAGGATGTCAGCAGACAGGTGGTACTTCTTCAGTGTCCTCAAGAAGAAGAGGCGTTGATGGGCCTTCTTAACCAGGCTGGAGGTGTTGCTCGTTCAGGACAGGTTATCTGAAATATGGATCCCCAGGAACTTGAAGCTGGAGACACGTTCAACAGCCATGCCGTTGATATGGATGGGGTCATGTGTGTCTCCCTTCTCTTTCCTGAAGTCCACAATGAGCTCCTTAGTTTTGCTGGTGTTCAGGAGCAGGTTATTATCAGCGCACCATGCGGCCAGGTGCTTAACCTCGGCCCTGTAGTCAGTCTCATCAATGTCATTGATGAGTCCGATCACTGTGGTGTCATCTGCAAACTTGATCATGGAGTTCGATCCATACATAGGCCTGCAGTCATTATATTTGTGAAGTATGGTGCTGTAAATGCAGGTCACTACTGTTTTTTTTTAAAATTGTAACTACCATCATCATCACAGCCATGACCAAATCCAAAGCCTATGCAAGATTTGATCAATATTCAAACTACTGCATTCAAGCACGTTTTCTTAATGGATGAAGTACTACTCTCTACCTGGGGCTAGGGGCAATGACTGTGTTACTGTATTCTACTATACTTGTCCAATGTCACTATAAGAACATTAAATGTAGAACCAACAAAGGGGTTTTCCATTCAGAAACTCACTCAGAAAACTGGATCTGGTAACATGTACAGCATGAATAGTGTATAGTTTTCATCAGTGGAGTAAAGGAAGGGTTGCACATTGGTGCAGTGGATAGCATTGTCACCTCACAACTCCAGGGACCCTAGTTCAAGCCGCAGCTCTGTGTGTGTAGAGATTTGCATGTTCTTGCTGTGTCTGTGTGGGTTTCCTCCAGGTTCTCTGGTCTCCTCCTACCACCCAAAAACACGATGGTAGGTGGCTTAGCTACTCCAAATGTTTGCACTGTCATCTGAGATATCCTGGGTTTCTATGCAGAATGCAGTCCCATCTTGTATCCATGCCTAGGATAAAACAATTACTGAAGATGGATGGATGGAAAAAAGGACCTCAAAACCAAGTAGCCCATGCCTTTCCAGCAAGCCTCAGCACATATAGTCAATGTCTACTTAAAAAAACAGCTCTCTCTTGTCTCCAAGTGGTTTATTATGGATGTCAACTGATATCATGGATGCCAATTCTGTTAAAGTTTTCAAAAGGGTCACAGATCATATCCTCGTCTACACAAAATACCACAAAATGGACTGTGGTGGAAGGAAAAAGCTGCACTGGCAATATAAACAACCCAGCTTCAAACGCCTCCCATGCAAACATGTTCACTCTTACCTACCTGAAATGCCTGAATAAAGACATGTAGACTTGGCCTTGACCATTGAAACTATTTTATTAAGAGAAACTGAATGACTATAGTGTCTTAGGGTGTTTTCACACCTAGTTCATTTGAGCCCTCCAAACGCTCTCGGAGCGGTTCAGCGTGTACATGTGAACAAACCAAGTGATCTCAGACCCCCCCCTAAAAGGACCCAAAAGTGAACCGTACTCAGACCAACTCTGGAGGTGGTCTGAGTACGGTTCATTTGTGGGTCCGTTTGTGGTTCGATTTCTTCCTGATATGTGAAAGCAATGAGGTCCCGGTCTGTGTACCTGGAGGCTTGCCTTGAATACCCAAAATCAACTGCTGCACAGAAAGCTGGGGTCTGAGTTCTAATGAAGTTGTGGTGTGAACAAGAAAGGGTCTGAGATCACTTCAATGCTGAGGAGAACCAAATAAAGAACCGGGTTCTCTTTTGAGTCCACTATATTGTGAACACCAAAAGGACTGAGGTCATTTTCGGCTGGTTCCCTTTTTGGTTCACTTTAAGTGAACTGGGTTTGGTTCTTTTAAAATGAATTATATGTGAAAACACCCTTAGAAATGTCTAATTCATTCTGAAAAGGGACTAGTGATATGTTTTGAATGATTGAAAAGTGGAAAGTGCCCTGTCTGAAACCGTCTGGAGAACTAGCAGCTAAGTATGAATTGTAAATATGCAGTAAACCGTATTGAGGGAAGCTGAAGGCTCCTGTGGAAATATGACAGTTATAGATTCTACAAACACAGATTTAATAACTAATATACTACCAGCTCGGTGTACAATATGAAAATATTGCTCACTTAATCCAAATTAAGCTTATTTTAAGTATGGGAAAAGAACGCAAACGATGGTCGCGTTCTTACAAGTAGCTATGGCTACAGCTAAACACTCATACTAAAGTACTCAGTAGTATGTACTCATAGACTGCCACTAATGGTCGCGTTCTCAAGGGTTGCCATAGTTACACCCAAACGCGAATACTTCCATACTAAATAGTAGGTCAAAATGGAATAGTTCTTAATATTATGTTAAAATGCCATAGACTACAATATTTAAGTAGCCACCTTTAATACTAACTGATATGACAGATGTTATGCTCTTGCTATTTGTCTTAGTATGTAGAAAAGTAAAAATGAGAATATATTATTTAGCACTATCGTATATATTATATACATTTCGAACAAAACCACAGATACGCAGCAAGAAAGCGTTTAAGGCTTTTTACCAAGACTTGGACTTTTTATTCTGCAGCGAGGGGTTACTTGAAGACTGAATTCAGCTCATAATTTTCATTTCCTCTTTGATTAAGTCTGAGTTGTCTTATGGGAAGCTTGTGAACCGTCTCCTGTGTGTTTCCACGTGGCGCTGCGCTATTGTAAGAGCTCGGTTCACCGAGAGGGGAAACAAACACAGTAGCAGTCGGACACTTCAGGACCGACAACCTGCGCATAATGGAGTTTGATGATCATTAGCCACATGCTAAGTGAGAAGCGAAGGGAAGACGCGTTGCACTGAAGATCATTCGGACTGCTTGCTTCTGTCTCCGTGTCCTGCGAAAGGAGGAGGCGTTACCAGATATCCGACAACCTACCCCGAGCTCAGAGGAACAGGGTGAGAAGCGAACTCGTTGGCGAATTTAATCATTATCTAAACGAATTCGGTTGCATGCGAAAGCAGGGACACACAAAGGCACGGTAGCGACTGTGATGATCATGCGGGGATTCGATGCAGTGCTAACGGCGGCGTGAGCAGGAAAGCGCGGTGCGGTAACAAAGGCCTGCGGATGAATGGGAAACGATCACGAGGATACACACACACACACACATATATATATATAATCATATAATCTCCCTGCTTGGAGTTGTGAAGCAGGCTGCTTTGTAAAACAACGCAGAAGCTATAAATTGTGTAGACGCTAAAAGACAAGCCATTGCAGTTTTTTTTTTTTTTTTTTTTTTTTTTTTTTTTTTTTTTTTTTGCGGGATAACGGTCTTTATTCCCAAGCAGAATAACACATGTATATTGAGAGAAGTCACTTTCCAATTTTCCTGTTAACCCCGAGTTCATTGACCCATTATGCTCTTCAGCTTGCATCATTAGTGTTTACTCTTTTCTGAAAAGTGCACTGTGGGAGTTCTGCATCTATTGCAGTGCATTGTGGATCTCAGGGGTGTGCTGCATATTGTACATTATGCTTTCTGCTATTGAAAACTCTTTTCAGGGGAAAGTAGCTAATGCATGCTGAAGTCACCAGATGACGCCACAGACTAATTTGCATATTCAGTGAATCGACATGATTATTTGCATATCAAAAACGTATTTAGCAGAATAGAATTTGGGGAAACCACTTGAAGCATCCATTGTGTATAACTATTTCAGTTGCTTTTGTTTGATTTGTTCATTGCAAACACTGAAGCACTAAAGGGGTATAAAATGCCTTAATAAGGGTGTCCTGATCCTGTTTTTTCAATAGCGTATAGATATCTTCTTCTTCTTTCTTCTTTTCCTTTCGGCTGTTCCCTTCAGGGGTCGCCACAGCGAATCATCTGCCTCCATCTAGCCCTATCTCCTGCATCCTCTTCTCTCAGACCGACTACCTTCATGTCCTCCTTTACTACATCCATAAACCTCCTCTTTGGTCTTCCTCTCGGCCTCCTGCCTGGCAGCTCTAACCTCAGCATCCTTTTACCGATATATTCACTCTCCCTCCTCTGAACATGTCCAAAACATCTCAACCTGGCCTCTCTAACTTTGTCTCCAAAACATCTCACATGTGCTGTCCCCCTGATGTACTCATTCCTGATCCTATCCATCCTCGTCACTCCCAAAGAGAACCTCAACATCTTTAGGTCTGCTACCTCTAACTCTTCCTCCTGTCTTTTCCTCAGTGCAACTGTCTCCAAACCATACAACATCGCTGGTCTCACTACTGTCCTGTACACCTTTCCTTTCATTCTTGCTGGTACTCTTTTATCACACAACAGACCTGACACTTTTCTCCACCCATTCCAACCTGCCTGCACACGCTTCTTCACCTCTTTTCCACACTCCCCATTGCTATGGACTGTTGACCCTAAGTACTTAAAATCCTGCACCTTCTTTACCTCTTCTCCCTGTAACCTCACTGTTCCACTTGGATCCCTCTCATTCACACACATGTATTCTGTCTTGCTGCGACTAACCTTCATTCCTCTTCTCTCCAGAGCAAACCTCCACCTCTCTAGAGTTTCCTCCACCTGCTCCCTGCTCTCACTACATGAGATCACAATGTCACAATGTCATCCGCAAAAACATCATAGTCCATGCAGATTCCTGTCTGATCTCATCTGTCAGCCTGTCCATCACCACCGCAAACAAGAAGGGGCTCAGAGCCGATCCTTGATGCAGTCCCACCTTCACCGTGAACTCCTCTGTCACACCTACCGCACACCTTACCACTGTCCTACTGCTCTCATGCATATCCTGCACCACTCTAACATACTTCTCTGCCACTCCAGACCTCCTCATACAATACCACAGCTGCTCTCTTGGCACCCTGTCATACGCTTTCTCTAAATCTACAAAGACACAATGCAGCTCTTTCTGACCCTCTCTTTACTTCTCCATCAACATTCTCAAAGCAAATATTGCATCTGTAGTGCTCTTTCTTGGCATGAAACCATACTGCTGCTCACAAATGCTCACTTCTCCCCTTAGCCTTGCTTCCACTACTCTTTCCCACAACTTCATTGTATGGCTCATCAGCTTAATACCTCTGTAGTTTCCACAACTCTGCACATCTCCCTTGTTCTTAAAAATCGGCACCAAAACACTTCTCCTCCATTCCTCAGGCATCCTCTCACTCTCTAAGACCTCGTTGAACAACCTAGTTAAAAACCCTACTGCCATCTCTCCTAGACACTTCCATACCTCCACTGGTATGTCATCAGGACCAACCGCCTTTCCTCTCTGCATCCTCTTCAAAGCTCTCCTAACTTCACCCTTGCTAATCCTTTCTACTTCCTGCTCAACAATATTTTCCTCTACTACTCTTCTCTCTCTCTCATTTTCCTCATTCATCAGTTCCTCAAAGTACTCCTTCCATCTTTCCCTCACCCTCCTGTCACCTGTCAACACATTTCCATCTCTATCTTTAATCACTCTAACCTGCTGCACATCCTTACCATCTCTATCCCTCTGCCTCGCCAACCGATACAAATCCCTCTCACCTTCCTTACTATCTAACCTTGCATACATGTCCTCATAAGCTTTCTGTTTGACCTTTGCCACCTCTATCTTAACCTCACGCTGCATCTCCCTATATTCCTGTCTACTTTCCTCCGTCCTCTCACTGTCCCACTTCTTCCTAGCTAACCTCTTCTTCTGGATACTCTCCTGAACTTCCTCATTCCACCACCAAGTCTCCTTGTCTTCTTTCCTCCTTCCAGATGACACACCTAGCACCTTCCTACCTGTCTCCCTGATCACTTTGGCTGCAGTAGTCCAGTCATCTGGAAGCACCTACTGACCACCTAAAGCCTGTCTCAACTCCTCCCTGAAAACCGCACAGCCCTCTTCCTTTTCCAACTTCCACCACTTTGTCTTCTGCTCTGCCTTTGCTCTCTTCATCGTCCTCACCACCAGAGTCATCTAACACACCACCATCCTATGCTGTCTAGCTACACTCTCTCCTACCACTACTTTGCAATCGCTAATCTCCATCAGATTACAGTGTCTACATAAGATGTAGTCCACCTGTGTGCTCCTGCCACCACTCTTATGTCACCCTGTGTTCCTGCCTCTTCTGAAAGTACGTGCTCACCACAGCCATCTCTATACTTTTAGCAAAATAGAGTATAGATATCAAAGATCTGAATATTAGTCTATAAGTGGTGGCTGCAGTTGTGATGGCAACATGCATAAAGCTAGCCGTGTCCCTAAAATCACACACATGCAGGACTCAAATTATGTCCGTGAATTTGATTAGAAAATATTTCAATCCCTATTTAAAAGCAACACAGCATTTCAGCCCAATATTTCCCTTGATACCAATTCTCTGCTGGTTTTAATGCATCCCTACTAAATAGGCTACTATGTAGTAAATAGGGTTTACTGACCTGTAGCAATGCATCAAGCTGCCTTGAGATGAGATGAGACCTTAAATAATGTGTTTGGATATTTGAAAACTTAAGAGTATATAGGAGTATCAGGGACAAGAGAGTGCTCTTTCAGTCTTCACATTGTCTCGCTGTTCCTTGTTTTACAATTGAGTCTGCATAAGTATAATTGAAAGGAGCAATGTGACTTCTCTTTTCACATTTTTAAAAATTAAATGAAACATTTGATTCCTAGGGAAAGCATTTTAAAAAGCTAAAACAAACAAAAGTATGCAAATATCAGTTGTAGTTTTGTATTGTAGGATATGACAAACACTTGTGAAATTAAGTGCATTATTTATAAAATGAGATTGATGTTCACTTTTCAGGATATTTATCTTAGGTCTGTTATAAGAAGCCTCTGTCTCTGTGTGTTTTTCAGGATCTGTGATCAAACATGACTGCCCTAAGACAGAGGAAAAGCAGTAAATTGAAGGAAGTGGGTCTGGAACCTCAGAGTCAGCGATGTGAGCATTCAGCTGGCAACTTGGATAAAACAACTTTTGGTCAGTACCATTTTCCTGTCATGGACTGCCAAAGGTCTGCCATTGTAGCACAATAGACTATAAAAGTACTGTGATGGATTTTAAATAGCAGTGTCTAAGCACTTAATGTTGCTTGGTGCAATATCATGGTGTAATTATATTAATGTTTTCTGAAGGCACATCATGGTGGACGGTGTTGTGTGTTATCATCGGTTCTATAGTAGGAGTTAGTCTGGGCCTGCTGTGTTGCATCTATGTGGCTACACTTCATGAAAATGACCTGTGGTTCTCCAATATAAAGGTGAGCTTTCAATGTAATACAAAGCAGTAGATGGTACTGGTTTTTGTACATAGCACTCCATGGAAAATCACTTTAATGATTCAATTCAATTTTAGTCCAATAAAAAGAGGAAATGTTATTTAATATGTTAAGTCACTCTGCCTTAAGATGTCTAAAACCTAAAGTCCGTGATGCTCCTACACCATCACTTCATCATCAAAAAAAGAGAGCCTACACTCTCTGTACAGATGACAATAGACCAAAAAACAAAAATAGAATGTGACCTAATAAGAAGACATCATAAAGACATTTTGTTTGTGTTATTTCATATACGTAATATAATTGTCCCTCACTGTAAAGGTATAATTCTTTAAATTTTGGCAGTAATGTTTTTCCCCCCCATATTTAGAATAAGTTATAAATGTAGAGATAGGTGGGGCATCTTTCAGTGGAATTTGAGTGGAATCAAATACAGTCATGTGAAAAATAAGTATACCCCATGTTTTTTTTTTTTTTTTAATTTATTTATTTAAAAAAAAAACATATTTGAAACAGTGCCTATTAATAAAAGTGATACACTCTATCAAATGACACATAAAATTGACATTTTGTAGTAATTTTCACAATTTAAATTAACAAAAAAAAAACACACCAGTCACATGGAAAAAGTAAGTACACCCCTAAATTTATCACACCTTGAAATCTATATAATCTGAATCAGGTGTTCAGGACTGGGTGCCAGTGATTAGAACCTGCTTAGGGAGTGCAGGTGGAACCGGTCTTATTTATACCCCTCTCATATCTAGTGTCTGGTGTTCTCTTTGTTATTGAGGTGTGTGGTGTCATCATGCCAAGATCTAAAGAGTTCTATAAAGCCTCCATGTATCTCATATAATCTCCAAATTATTTGAAAGTCCAGTCCAGGACTGGCCGTCCCTGCAAATTCAGCCCAAGAGCAGACCATCTGATACAAAAAGAAGTCTCCAAGAACCCCAATATTTCATCACAGGATCTGCTAATAAGTCTTGAAACTGTCGGTGTCAAAGTGCATGCGTCTACAATCAGAAAGAGATTGCACAAATTTAACCTGCATGGGAGGCGTGCCAGGAAAAAACCTTTGCAAGACTACAGTTTGCCAGACCAAAGACAACTTTTCAGTAGAAGCACCTCATACCAACTGTGAAGCATGGTGGTGGAAATGTTATAGTTTGGGGTTGCTTCACTGCCTCAGGGACTGGACAGCTTGTATTCATTGCACACTAGCAAATCCAACAAGGAATGGCTCAAAAAGAACAAATGGAGGGTTATGGAATGGCTTAGTCAAAGCCTGGATTTGAATCCCATTGAAATGTTGTGGGGGAATTTGAAATGGGCAGTACAGAGAAGAAAACCCTCAAACATCTTGCAACTAAAAGAATATTGCATGGAAGAGTGGTCAAAAATTCCAGCAAGCCTGGTGGACAATTATGTAAAATACCTACAAGTTATTTCTGCTAAAGGGGGCAATACTAGCTTCTGGGGCCAAGGGTGTACTTACTTTTTCCACAGAAGAATATCACATCTATTGATATCTCTGTTGAATAAATGATTGAAAAAGCTAATTTTCCTTTTGGTTTTGTTCAAGTACATCGTTATTAATAGGCACTGTTTCAAAGATGATCAAATGTTTGCTTGTCCAAATATGTCAAAAAAGCCAACACTTTCCGTGGGGTGTACTTATTTTTTGCATGAATGTATTTAAATGTAATTTTCTACCTTTTTAACTTTAAAATGCTAGAACATATCTTGTGATTGAGATATGTGTAAATAAAACACCAATTTCAGTTCAAGAACGCTTGTAATTTTCAGAACTATATATAGTAGAAAATATGAAGTGTGTGGTGGCCTGGAAAAACCCTTCATGTGGTGATTATTTTGATATTTTCAACTACAATGTATATAATTTTGAAAACTACAGGCTTATATGAACTGAAATATGTTTCCCTTTTGCATGTATCTCAACTAGAAGTAAAGTTCTAGCAAAGTCTGTTTACCCCCAAAAGTGAAAAGGGAGAAAATTGAATTGTAAGATTCCATTTTATCTTGTTGCAGGAGCATTGCGGAAATCTTTACAGCTGGTAACTATTTACGGATGGAATTCAATTATGTACATTTCACTAAATTTTTTTGCCTTATTTTTGCATTCACCATGCTCATGAAAATGAGAGAGACACTGAAATAGAGCATTGGAGCTGAGCTGTTCTGTAGAGATACTGTTAGTGTTGGAGTCTGTTTAGATATTGACCTTTGGTGAGTGTACAGAACATTGGAGACTGAGCACTTTTCTGTAGAGATGCTGTGATGGTGCTTAGAGACTGTGCACTGTTCTCTAATGTCAGTGTGAGAGCATCTGGGACTGTGTGCCCTTCTGTGGAGAAACTGATAGAGCTTTGAATGGTGTGCACTATTCTGCAGAGACACTATAATCGAGCAGTGGAGACTGTATGGTGTTCTGTCAAGCTGCTGCGATAGAAAATAGTGTGCTTAAAATTCATTGTGTTGACTCATTATTAACACATTAACAACCCTAGTTAATTAATGAAGGAAAGAAGTCTGCTCACCAGGCATAGAAGCAGCAATCATTGACTCTGTGAGGTTAAATATTAGGGATGGGTGATATTTTATCGTTCGCGATATACCAGTAGAAATTCTCCTCACAATAAGAATTAGTCTTCCCGTGATAACGATAAAGCCTAGCTGGTGATGTATTTCTGCGTGCGACGGTCTGTGACCCATTCGCAGCTCACATGCAGAGAAAACAAGTATGGCGGAAGCCGGACGTGAAGCTGAGGAGGAGTTTATCGCTAAACGAGGAGCCTGGTGTTTGGATTTTTACTGTTATTTTTTATTCTTTTATGTAATTGGTATATTTTAGGAGCCTATCTGATAATGGGTAAGTTTTAACTTTTAGATCAATGTTTGTGTTTCTGAGGCTCTCAAGACTGCATGCAGCTATCACTTGTAGCCAAAAACAGTGGTGAATGGTACTATATTTATATCATCACTGATATCGTTATCGCAATAAATACCAGAAAATATCGTGATATAGTTTTAAATCCATATCGCCCATCCCTATTAAATATTCATTAATTAAATATGAATACATTTTCAGCGAGGTTTTCAGAGTGCCTTTTTATTTACTAAAGAATTGTCAGTTCTCAAGAATTGTTATTTTGTACTGTATTGTTAATGTGCATATATTTTTAGGAGGCAGTGTTCAGAGTACACTTATGCAATATTGATTTTACATGCTCGCGATTTACCATTTTAAAATATTGTGATAAATGATTAAATGATTCAGACCGCATAGCTTAGGAAAGACAGGAAAATGAGCATTTCAACCATTTCAGAACTAAGGAGAGTATGGGAGGGCATAATAATATTATCAGCTGTGCAGTCGGGAACTGCTGGCTGGCAGTGGCAGTTGCAAAAACTCAACTGGATGGTGGATTTTTAGATGATTCTGCAGTAATAAGTAATAAACAAGTTTTTTTCTCCCTCAACTATCCTTTCACAAATTGTCTAATGTCCACATGGCTGACTTTCACTGTTCCGCTGCCCAGTATTTGAACAAGGATGAGCATTGACCAGTGCAGGATACTTTGCTATGGGCCAAACATACATTGTTAGATTTTATTTAACATTAATGAATTAAAAACATTCTCTGTTTACCTTGACTGAAGGCAAGGGTGCCCAATGAGTCTGGTTGATAGCATGTGAGATTGGGGGAAGGGGACGGGGCTTTCAGGTGGTTTCAGTTAATATCAGAGCATTCAAAACACCTGTATCATTCCAGATTTATATGTTGATTGGCACATCTCCCATTTATTGGGGAGAAAAAAGGCTGCATTTTGGCATATTTGTAAGCGATAACTTGTACTAGACTAGTGGTTCTTATCCTGGGGTTAGTCTGAAACACTGGGTGGGTAAATGGTAAGCCAAAACATCTGATCTAAACAGTTTAACAGTCTGAGAAGGACACATTTTAGCAGTTGCTCTTTTATGGTTGCTCTTTAGATATTTGTAGTTTAACCCTCAGGCCAATTTCAAGTATCACTGTATTGCATGAGTTATGAAATTCACTCGCATACAGAAGTACTCCCAGGGCTCATTCATTTTGTTTTGCCTTGAACTCTATGGCACTTTCAGACAAGATAAAGAAAGAGACATGGAGAAGAGAAGATGGACGTGTTACTTGATATTTCTGGCAAAGTGCTAGCAAAGATTGTAAGATCTGACATTCTCCAGGAAATTAACTGACCTTTTTCTTCATGATATGGTATTTGCTGCATAATATGAAACTGAGATATTTGCACCCAGAGTGTAACTAATCTAAGTTGCTGTATAAAGTAGTCGTTTGAAAAAAGAAATGTTCATTTACACCCGAGGCCAAGGCAGTAGTTTCATGTTCCATCATTCATTATTATACCGGTATCTGATTTCAAACTGTCCTCACATCTCTGGATTGGAGCCTGATGGGGCATTTGAGTAATCAATCACATCACTGTAGCAACTAGTAATGTACTGATATGAAAGTCACTGTTTGATAAGGATCTCCAATAATTTTACATTTCTGGAACACTTCCAGTTCTTGAATTCTGAATAAAAATGGATACATAACAGAATAATCGGCTTAAAAGTCTTCATTTTTTCGTTAATTTTATTTATATGATTTCCTACTTCCTGAATTTCTAATATGTTAAATAGTATGTATTTTTCTGTGGTGGCCTGGAAAAACCCTCCATATGGTGAAACTTTGACATTTTCTGAAAACTATATGTTTTCCTGAACTGACATATTTCTCTTGCATGTATGTCAAAGGGATCAGAAATGAATGCAAAATCAAGCAAACTCTGCAATATTTGGAGGAGCTTGCAATTTTTCAAAATTACCACAGATTTTCTGCAGATTTGGTCCAGGATGCATCATGTGACGCCATCACAATGCACATTCAGCCAATGCCCTTTTTGATTCACATGCGTTGAACATAAATACAGCTAAAAGGTCTCATTTACCAACAAACATAACTGTGAAAGACAACTATTTTTTTGCAATTGCAATTTTGCCAATTCAAGTAGTTTTTCACAAAAAAAGCACAAAAAACTCTGCAAGTTTTGGAAAAAGCCACAGCAAAATCAAGCATTTTTGGCCACAACAATCTCAAAAAAACGGATCACATTTTAAAGGGTGGTTATCAGCAAAAGTAAAAATGGAGATAATTGCATGGAATGATTTCATTCAGGCTATGATGCACTGGCATCACATACCTTTTAACTGCTAGGATACTATTACAAACTTCACTGATTAGGCTGAATATATTGATTTTCTAACTTTAGTTAAAGTTGACATGTCAGAGTATATTATAGACAGAGAACTCAATTTTGGTCAAAACCTGATTTGTTGTTATTTTCTGCTAGAATTCAGCCACAGTGACATCCGGTGGGTTTTCCCAGACAGTCACACATTTAATCAGCAAAATTTGTTTTGATGGTGAACTTGTTACTTCTCTAGAGTGTATATAACCCAAATATGATATACAAGGGAAATACTATACTTTAATGCAATACTTTTACAGGGTGATATGTTGTTCTTTTTAAAAGAACAGGTTTATTTGGTGCTGTTCTCTGAGTTGCTACTTAATACTTTACACACACAAGTATGCTTCCATCTGGACAAGTGTGATTTATTCTACAAATGTGGTCAGTGAATGTTTTGCTTTCCCAGATAATTTTCATGTATTTACAGTGGGCAGAAGATTATACAATAGTTTCCAAAGCTGTAACAGAAGTCCAGAAGAGAGCCAAGAAGTTGTCATGTTCAGATAGAGACGTTTCTTTTAGTCAGTGTTCTGAACTGACAGAAAGGTCTGAGCACGAGGCCTTCCCCAGATCAGATGATGATTTAAACAGTTGCTTATTTTGGCAGTGTGGTTTATCCTCATATCCTCCTGACAGATTTTGCATTTTGCTCAGCAAAAAAAAGTGTATTAGTTGAGTACATGTGCAAGACAGGGCAGTTGTAATTGGGCCATGAGACATGTTTTGCAGTCCTTTCCTGTCTCTGAGATTTACACAGATGTGTGCATTCATTAGAAATACTGATTGTCTTGTCTTGCAGACTGACTGTAGTATAAATCATATTATATTGTATAGCTTTACTTTCTTAGAAGAATCGCTGAACAAAAACTACATTGCAATGCCATGTAATGTTAATATACGGTATACTATGTATGTTGGAACATGTCTTTTTTGTGTCCTAAAGCTTACAATTTTCTAATATGCATGACTATTACTTGACATAAACATTTGTACTCATATTTAGCCATGTATATTCAGTTAAGGACTATAGCCATCCTGTCATATAATATGTGTGTGTATATATGTGTGTGTGTGTGAGATATATATATATATATATATATATATATATATATATATATCTATATCTATATATATCTATATATATCTATCTATCTATATATATGTATATATATGTATCTATCTATCTATCTATCTATCTATCTATCTATCTATCTATCTATCGATCGATCGATCGATCTATCTATCTATCTATCTATCTATCTATCTATCTATCTATCTATCTATCTATATATATATATATATATATATATATATATATATATATATATATATATATCGAACGAAAGGATATGCATTGCCGCTTCAATGGCGCAATCATACACTTTTGACAAACATTTTAATAACTGATGCTTATACAAGCTGTTAGGGTTTCCCCCCACGCTGTTCGCTGAAGCGGGCGAGCAGCGCACTTCCGCTTTCACAGACTCTCGTTTTGTTTACGTTGCCACGTGTTTCTTTGTTTTGGTTTATGTCATGTCTCCACCCCTGTATGTTCATTGGTTTTCTGTTCTAATGTCATCATGAGTTTCAGGTGTTTTACGTTTACCTCTTGTTTCATTCATGTATTTAAGCCCTTTTGTTTCTTCACGTCTTCGCGATGTATTAGCATAGTTTATTAGTACACTCACCTTGACTCTACAGCGATCAAGCGGATTTATATGGACTGCCCATTCTGGTTTTTGATTCTTGCTAACGCTTCTCGGACTTTGGATTATAGCCTTGCCCATGTTTTCTAGTTATGCTATTGCTATGAGCTTTGCCCATGTTTTCTAGTTATGCCATTGCTACGAGCTTTGCCCATGTTTTCTAGTTTAGCCCTGTTACTATTATTTTGACTGTCCCATTACTTTTGCCTGTTCCTTTTATTTTGAACTATACCTATTAAAGTGACTGTTTTCCCCAGCATTTGCATCCAGCCCCTCCTTCCTGATCTAACTCAAGCAAAACAGAAACAAAACATTGTTCACTTATATAAGCCAGACAATGTTTTCTGAAAGCAGTAATGATGAATGGGCCTGTCAGAATTATAAAATTGTGATGAATGAAGAAGAATTGTCATACACAAACCTGGAATTTAATCGTAATGTACTATTGATTTTATGACATTTTTATTATATAGGCATACAAATTGTGTAATAATGCACATACACATTTAATAACACTGCAATACATTACATTTCTGTTTGTCTTATAGACTGAAAAATTGGGAAAAAGTTGAGTATATAAAACCTAGTAGTGAACAAATTGGGAAATACACTTAATACACCATAGATTAATTGACAGTAAACAAGGTATTGTTGCAAGAACTATGGAAAGTAAATAATGTTTTTCTTTTTTAGTGAGGTGCTAAATTTTGTCAGTGTCAGGTTTTAGCGATAGTTGCTATGTTACAACTCTACCAAATATTTCATAGACCTACATATAATACATAAAAAAGGTCAAATATGATTTGGTTATATTGATGAATGTGAATGAATGTCTAATTTTACTAACTGCAAATATGAATTATAAATAATTGTGATTAATGATGTAATATCTGTGACCGGTATAATGTATAGGGATGTACTAATTGAGTCAGGTGGTCATTGGTTAACAGTGTTAGGGGTGTGCATGTTATTTAAAACAAATCAGTTCCATTGCATGTTCCATTAAGGCATGTACAAGTTTGGGTCAAAATGAGAAAATAAGGAAACAAAAAGTTTTTATTTGGTGTGTGTGTGTTTAAACATAATGCATGTCATGGTGCTGGGATGCACCTCAATAATGTAACTATAGTGCGTGCTTTCGATTCCCACCACCTGCTGAACTACACACATCGGCCGAGGCTGACTTAGAATTAGAATGCATCGGCGACAGAAAGGTATAAAGTTATGTAGAAACACTGACAAAACCAAGTAAAATAAAGTGCAGCACAAAGCTGTCATATAGCACTCCCACTAACACAACATGCACCATACATCATCTCGCAGTTAAACAAATAATATTCTTACTTACCATATGCGGACAAAACACCATGGCTCATAGCTAAAACGATGGCCAACGACTTGGTAACTTGTTCTCGAGGTCATAATGTACTACATCACAAACTATCAATTGAGAGGATAATGACTATGGCTGCACAGTCGGCGTCTCATAACTTTTGTGTCATTTTTGTTTTTAAATTAGGAGCGTGCTGTTACGTAAGCCGGTAGGCAGAGGTGTCAGGATGCATGCGCTGGGGAGACGTCAGTAAATGCAGAAAAGTTTATTCTCACAAATGCAGTAAACAAAAAAGGCAGTAATCCACAAAGGCAGTAAACAAAACACAGGAAGAAATACGCGAGGCAAGGAGGTGGTTTTTAACCACACACACGGAGCTACGGAAATCGACTCTACGGACACAGAGCTACGAAACTAGGAAAACACAGAACTACGGAAACTCTTTCGCTATGATGACTTTAAACTATACTAATACTCCGCGCCGAAGCGGAAACGGAGTGGCGTATTTAAACACACATCAATCACATGTCCAAATCAATGACAGCTGACATCAATAAACCGGAACCAAAGAGAAATGAGGAGGCGGAGACATGACACGAACAAAAACATAAGCACATGGGAGAACACGGGAGGCGGAGACATGATGTAACACAATAACAAAAAAGCACATGCCAGAGGTAAACACGTGAGTCTTTATGAATGGCGCTGGAATGCGGAAGTAGGCTACTCCGTTTGCCGCGCGAGAGGAAACCTAACAGAGCCCCCCCTTAAGGCGCGGCTCCCGAAGCGCCGCATGTTCCATTCACTTTGGTGGACTTGGGCCCCTGGGCAGGATCCTAACCTCTGCCCTCCAGGGCCTGAGGCTGGTTATGTCCAGTGTCCCGAAACCAGAGCAGAGTGTGTTGGGTTTTCCTTTCGAACTTGGACGAGAACTTGGACTGGTGCTTGACCCGGAGCTTAGCTTGGAGCTTGGCCTGGAACCAGGATTGGAATCAGCTTTAGCACCTGGATCAGAGAAGGGCTTGGAAACAGACTTCGAGAAGGGCTTGGAAACAGACTTCGAGAAGGGCTTGGAAACAGACTTCGAGAAGGGCTTGGAAACAGACTTCGAGAAGGGCTTGGAAACAGACTTCGAGAAGGGCTTGGAAACAGACTTCGAGAAGGGCTTGGAAACAGACTTCGAGAAGGGCTTGGAAACAGACTTGGAAATTAAATTGGAGACAGGGCTGGAGACAGAGGAGGAGACAGAGGAGGAGACAGAGGAGTGAGCTGGGTTGGAAACGGAGCTGGAACCAGAGCTGGGAGTTAAATCAGCCTCTGAACTGAGGAGAGCGAAAACATATCCAGAAACTAAACCAATGTAGCTAGCAACTAAATCAGGAACTGGACTAGGAACAGGGTCGGAACCTGGACTTGGACATGGAACTGAACTAGGAACTGGGCTAGGAGTAGGGTCGGAACCTGGACTTGGACATGAAACTGGACTAGGAACAGGGTCGGAACCTGGACTTGGACATGGAACTGAACTAGGAACAGGGTCAAAACCTGGACTTGGACATGAAACTGAACTAGGAACTGGACAAGGAACTGGACTGGAACTGGGAATGGGAGCAGGACTGGGAACAGGATTGGGAGCTTGAGAAGAGGCCATCCCGTGGGCCTCTGACATGGACAGGGCAGGAGTGGAGGTTTCTTCTCGAACCTCTGACGAGAACAAGGCTTGGGCGGAGGTCTCCTCGTGGACCTCCGGAATAAGTAGGCCAGGAGAGGAGGTTTCCTCTTGAATCTCTGGCTGCAGCTCGGGGCTGGAGGTTGCCCTGTTAACCTCCAGAGGCAGCTCCGCTGTGGAGACCTTCTGCTGGGCCTCCGGCTGGAGCTCGGGGCTGGAGGTTGCCATGTTAACCTCCAGGGACTGCTCCACTGTGAAGACCTACTGCTGGGCCTCCGACTGGAGCTTGGGGCTGGAGGTCGCCATGTTAACCTCCAAATGCAACTCCGCTGAAGAGACCTCCTGCTGGGCCTCCGGCTGGAGCTCGGGGCTGGAGGTCGCCATGTTAACCTCCAGGTGGCGCTCCTGGGTCCGGGGCTGAAAGGTGCAGGCTGCCCTGTTAGCCCGCTCCCCCTCATAGTAATCCAGGAACGACTGGCCCTGGTCCCTGGGCAGGTGCACCGAGTTTAATAGGGAGTTGAGGTCAGACTCAGTTTCTGGGCTCCCGTATTCCCATGATAGGAGCTCCACAAACCCAGGAACTGTTGTCAGTTCGCTATGACCACTGGCGAGGAGGGTCTCCGCCCACCAGCGGGCTGAGCCGACCAATCGGGAAAGGAGGAACCGCGCCCATTGTTCCTCACTGTTTTGGCGGAGTATTCTGTTACGTAAGCCGGTAGGCAGAGGTGTCAGGATGCATGTGCTGGGGAGACGTCAGTAAATGCAGAAAAGTTTATTCTCACAAATGCAGTAAACAAAAAAGGCAGTAATCCACAAAGGCAGTAATCAAAACACAGGAAGAAATACGCGAGGCAAGGAGGTGGTTTTTAACCACACACACGGAGCTACGGAAATCGACTCTACGGACACAGTGCTACGAAACTAGGAAAACACAGAACTACGGAAACTCTTTCGCTATGATGACTTTAAACTATACTAATACTCCGCGCCGAAGCGGAAACGGAGCGGTGTATTTAAACACACATCAATCACATGTCCAAATCAATGACAGCTGACATCAATAAACCTGAACCAAAGAGAAATGAGGAGGCGGAGACATGACACGAACAAAAACATAAGCACATGGGAGAACACGGGAGGTGGAGACATGACGTAACACAATAATAAAAAAGCACATGGCAGAGGTAAACAACACGTGAGTCTTTATGAATGGCGCTGAAATGCGGAAGTAGGCTACTCCGTTCGCCGCGCGAGAGGAAACCTAACACGTGCAAACAGGACTTTCAGATAGATACCCTGTCAGGATTTCTCATATGTCTGTGAACAGTTTATTCTCTTTTTTTTTTTTCTTGAATTATAAGAATCATACAAGAATAGTTTTGTATTAGTTTTTGATAAATGATGACATAACAGTTCTTGGTGGTGTATTATTGGCCCTGCTATGCATACAGTCATTCTGTTTTTTTCCCCCCTCTGCCTGGTGAATGCAGCATGTGCTGGTCCACTCATAAAAAGGTCGCGTTGGGGTTTAAATCAAGTCTGGTCGCGACTATAATGGAAAGAACAAGAGTGATGCAAACTTGTGCTGTGTAGTATTTTAAGACTCGGTTATGACTCATTCTCTGCTGTCATCTGTTCTCTCGCTCGATAAACGTGGGAGCTGCTTCACTTTGCTTTGAAGGAAGAAATGACCGGAGCTTTTATTCCCAGCATGTTCCTTGTTTTTCTCCTGTGGTTAAATGCCTCCCGGAGTGCGGTAGGGCTCATGGTAGTGCAAACGCTTTATTTGCATTGAAAATTTGTCATGCTGGAAATCCATTTCCCTTGGTCTTTGAGAGAGCAGACTGAGGAAACCAGCTCATCAAAGGTGTCTGCATTGTGTTTGGAGGCAAAAAAAAAATACAGTGCAACTAGTTGATGCCAGTCTTGTTGATTCAGTTTGTTCTATCAAGGTACATGTACAAGTCTGAGTCGTAATGAGTCCAGCAAAGTTACTTTGGGTACTTTGGGTTCAGCCAAGCTTGCCTTAAAGTGAACCGGATATCTTGGTAACCTATGAACCCAGGGCTTTTACTCTCTGGGTCTTGGCCATATGTTGTTAATGTTTAGACGTTGTGAAAGGTCTGATGTCTGCTTGGTATCTCCTCTGGGATACCGGTGTGTGTGAGACACAAAGCAGCTGCAGCCAGGACTCTCTTGAATTCAGAGTGTGTGAAGTCATGTCCATGACAGTTATAGCACCTTGTGGATGTCATTTCAGACCGGAGCTGAAGTTTTAAATCGTTTAAAAATCTCGGACAAATGCTTTTAACATTTTCCAAGCGATGTTCCAAGTCTTCAGCTTTCTTTTTCCATTTTTCCTGCAAACACCAAAAGGTCACCAGTTGTGCTGCTCAAATACCTTCCTTCCTATCTCAGCCTTGTGTCTTGTCTGGTCGTGGAACGGTCAGTTCTTTTGGCCGACTGTTGGTTTGTGTGCCTACAAACATCTCCCGAATTTTTGCTGCTCTCATAAAATATCTTGTAAAATTTGGATCTTTTCATTTGGAGCACTGTTTGAGCCAGCTCCTCCTTCAAGACTGGGAAAGCACAGGCTGGATTCATTCACTGATCGTCAGTGGAAGGCAAAAAAAAAAAGATCTCGGAAAGGCAAAGAAAGCAGCAATGGAGGCAAGACGCAGAGGCAAGAGCATGCAAGAGAGCATTCTGGACAGCGTCTTTTTGGATAACTCTAGGACAAAAGAACACACAGCGGTCTTGAAAACGAGGCAGTGGCTGGACAGAAGTTGCTGGAACTCTTCATGGATGAGACTTAATGACTTGAGCTGTTGGCAGGCTGTTGGCATGGTGGCTGGTTTAACATTGGCAGGGGTAATTGGACTGTTCCATGCTTGGTATGTTTACTCCATCCATGAAAACCTGCTCTGGTTTTCACAGCTGGAGGTAAGAAGGACCACTTTGAAGATATAAGTGCAATTCTGTAGATCTTTGGATGTGAAGTTCGGTTAATATTAATCTTGTAACCTGTGATGAGATCTAAATCTGCAACTTGGTATTATATATTATAAAAAAAATAAAAGTCCAGTGTTTCTCTGAGATATTTATTCATAGTCAGATATGTCTAAGAGTGTGCTGCATTAAATTTGCTTTATAAAGTTAATTATATTCCTAAAAACACAAGCAAGCAATATTGGAAGTTGAAAGCAGCTTTGGTGCAGACTTTATAATGAGTTCTGCTGTCAGAAAGATGCGACTGTTAATTTATTATTTCTCAAGTGGATTTACGGTGCATTTAGTCTCTGTTTTGAAAAGACACATTAACATGTTATATATTTCATTACCTCTTAATGAAACTGAAGAAACTTGTAAACTCTGGAGCAAAAGTTGGGTCTGTAATAGCAGGGATCAGTAATGCATTTAATAAAATGTTATTTTTGTTCATTGCCTCTCATACTGTAAATGATTTCAGATGCATTTGTTCGTCCATTTATTCATTTATCTTCGGTAACCACTTCATCCTTGTCAGTGCTGCAGTGGATCCAGGGCCTATCACAGGAACACTGTGCATAAGGCAGGACAACACCGTCGATGGGAATCCAGTCCATCAAAGTTTTGATTTGTTGTTACAGGATTATTTTGTCTGATCTGCGCTGGAGGTTTTCTTCTTCGTACCTGTTTAAATCAATGCTACATGGGAGCGATTGTTATAAGAACTAATTTAACCAGCCATAGTCATTGCACCTGTTTGTCTCCAACTTTTATTGTAAATCCATTATGCTGACATCTGTCTGAAAATAATGTACCGCTTAAATAAGCATCTGTTACATACTCAGAAGACACCGTATGTCATAGCTTTTATTTTATCCCTCTGCTCATTTGTCATATTTTGGATTTCTTGGCAGGAAGTGGAGCGTGAAATCTCCTTTCGGACAGAATGTGGCCTCTACTATTCCTACTACAAACAGATGCTCAGTGCCTCCTCTATACAGGAAGGTATGGAGATTTATTCAGTTTTGAAGCCTGCTGTCCAAATAGCCTGAAGGCTCTGCTGTTTTTTCGCTATAATATGAAAACATTGCCAGATTTTTACATAGACACTTTTATCCAAAGTGATTTACAAGTCCGGCAGAAGTCAGTCCAAATGCACAACATTTAAACGGAGCAGACAGCAGTACAACTGTTGCCAAACTAAATGTCCATCATTTGCCGAGATTGAAGTGTAAGCCATTCATTGAGTCAGTGCTTGCATTTTTGCATAGACACAAAACAAACTACAAATGAAATGCAAAGGAGCACATGGTCTGAAATGAACACCAGTTTAATTTCATTTAACCTCAATTTGTCCACAAACTTAAATACTGGCCTCCAGAATTACTGGCACCAGTCATAAAAATGATTGTATAGCGTCAATATTACACTGAAATGTTGCTTATAGCAGGAGAGTTTGCCTACATGACAGCTTTTCAGTCAGTTTCGTTCTACCAGCTACCAGATTGTGCTTTGGTTGATGTGTGTAGTTTAGCAGGTGGTGGGATTTGGAATGAGTAGCGAATGCGGTAGTAACAGCATTGAGGTATATCATGCTGCCATGAAATGCATTATGTTTAAACATACACACCAGACTAAAACTATTTTTTGTCTTTTTCTGGTTGTTGAAATTACTTGTCTGCTCTGCAACTTAAATAGAAGACTGCTTGCCCTGGGTTGCCCACACTAGTGATTTGTGCATCACTGGCAAACCTGAAAAACGTTTATCATTTCTAATTTGGTCTTAGTTAGAGATTTTCTTTACTGAAATCGATACCGAAACCCATCCGGTATTGTTTTCTTTAAAAACTATTAAGTTTTAAAATGCTTTGTCCAAAATCTGATGCACCATTTTTTTTTTTTTGCTGGTATCGTTTTGGGTATCAGATCCATCTCCACTTTCAGTCTCCAGAAACTGCGCTGGTGCCTTTAACCATGTCTTATAAATATGAGGTTGCATGCATGTATAAATCCATACATTATCAGAACTTTCAACAAAAGGCACAGTTTGTTGTTGTTGACCTGAACAAATCAGTTAATGAATATAAAAAATAAACACAATCAGTTAAAATACTATTAAGCACAATTACAGCCATAGCAAAAAGTTTCACATGTCTGGAGCAGGAGATTTGGTCCCATGAGCTCACTGCCCCCTTGCTGGTTGTCAAGTTTCACAATCAACTGTTAAATGTCACTTTCATAATAATAAGCAGTTGGAAGCATTGCAAAAAAGAAGAAGCCCCAAAATGCAGAGCTAATGGCATTGTGTTATGGTCAGAGGAGACCATCCATCCATTTTCTGTACTGGGGGAGCCTGGAGCCTGTCCCAGGGAACTCGGGGCACAAGACAGGGAACACCCTGGACGGGGTGCCACCCATCACAGGGCACAATCGCACACACTGTGGACAATGTGGAAATGCCAATTAGCCTACAGCGCATGTCTTTGAACTGGGGGAGGAAATCCCCAAAGCACAGGGAGAACATGCAACGTAGCGCAGAGGCGGGATTCGAACCCCCAACCCCAGAGATGTGAGCCAAATGTGCTAACCACTAAGCCACTGTGCCCCCATTCAGATTAGACCAGATCATATCAAATTATTTTGGTAATGCTCAACATCTGCCTGCTTGGCAGCATGTACAAGGAACATGAGTACAAGGAAAAGCACCTGATAGTCCCTGTAAAACATGATGATGGATCACTGATACTTTGTGGCTATTTTATGGCTGGTGCTCAGTGAAGATTGGTAACATCATGTATTCTGCTAAGTACCAGGGTAATTTCAACCCAAAACTTGGTTGCCTCTACCAGAAGGTTCTGCCAAACAGCTTTCAACAAGATGATGAGCCAAACATAACTTACTTCCAGATCAAGACAGAAATGGTTAAAGAAGCACAAAATCAGTGGGATTTGAACTCTACATATACAAACCTGAGAAGGAGCTTAAAATGTTCTGCATGGAGGAGTGGACCAGGATCCCTGTAAAAGTGTCTCCACCTTGTTGAACATGTGTTAGCATGTATTAATCCTTTTTTATATCATTATTATTTTTGCTTATTTGCATGAAGGTTGCCAATAGTTCTGGACATCTCTGTAAAGTAAGATAAATCAGACTGAGAGTGATGTTGGTAGTGTTTCTGCATCAATGTCCAAGTGCCCATGGAAGAGTCAGATTGATTTCAGAAGAGTAGAACTATCAAATAGATAGTAGTTTCTTTTTCATTTCAAAGGAAACTCCTGCTGTGCTTCATTAAATAATTTAAAAGTGCATGTGTGTTTTGTTTCTAAATCAACATGATTCCTCCTGCGCTTTCAAAAGCTTTTTTGCTAATTGCCGTTCAGCTTGCTCTTCCCTTTCTTGGTTCAGTCATCAAGCCAATGGAAACTTGAATGAAATATAAACGAAGTAATGAGCTGACCAGTCATGCCTCCCAATCCACTTCTGTCTGTTTTTACTGTTCGTGTAAAGAGAACACAATCACAGGAGCACTAAAAGAGAAGGAATAAAACAAGAGCTTTCTCAAAGTGCTATAAGTGAGCCAAATCACTTTTGTGCTCCAGCATGGAGGAAAAAAAACAAAAAAAACATTCAAATTAAGCCATTAGCCATCAAGAAGAAACTGACTGCTGCAGCAGCAATGCTTATATCTGTTCTCTGGATGCTGCTTTATTGTTCCTGAGCAATTGGACATCATCATGAAAATAGGCTTAGAACCTGCTTAGATGTTCACTTCTTTATTGAATATGTTTATATGGGAATTTTTACTTAGCCTCTGTAGCATTGCTAAGTGAGATCTATATGGCATTAAACCCAAACTCAAAGCATGTGTGTTTGTGTAAGCAGATTATAATAACAATACAAGGAAATTTGACCTTGTGGAGAAATTTGGCTGGTGTTTAATTTCTTCTTTGGTTTTTTTAAATAAAAAAGCAACATTTTTTTTTTAAGCAAAAATGTAATAATAATACTAAATTAAGATCCCCTTTTATTACTCTCTGATGTGGCAGTTTAAACATTGGGCAAAACTGAAATGCAGGATTTATTATTATTATTATATTATTATTATTATTATTATTATTATTATTAGTAGTAGTAGTAGTAGTAGTAGTAGTAGTAGTATTGTTGTTACTGAATAATAATAATGCCCAAAAGCTATCCTATTGTTGTTATTGTTATTATTGTTATTATTATTATTATTATTATTATTATTATTATTATTATTATTATTATTATTGTTGTTGTTTTGTTGTTGGTATTAATTAGCATTTTGTTGCTTATATTGTAATTATTTTGCATTTTATATTTGAAAACTTTTAAATAATCATTATTAAATAACTACAATATAATTTAAAAAACACTATTATTCACAAGTTGGTCATTTCGGTGGGACATTACTGCACACAAATGAGCTGAGAATAAATAAAACAATCAATAGAAGCTATAAGAGCTCTACAATTATATTTGTTCATGTGTGAGACATGAACATCTAGGCCACATTTTGTTCATACTGTGTGACTGTATAAAGACATTTGTACATGAACTTTTTTGGTCAAGTATTTTTAAAAGCATTTTTGGTGGAGAAATATAGCTACAACCCTGCTAATTAATATGTTTGCAGTGGTTTACACGATGATTCAGTCATTTGCACAATGAGTTTCAATAACTCCCAGAGACAAGTTAATTATAAGCAATTACTATAGTAACATTATTATTACTATTATTACTATATAACATATATTACATTATATATTTATAATGTTCAGTTATAGATTGAATAAATGTTAATTAACGCAAGTGAATTTGTATGAAGTGCTAACATATTTTATGTCAGTTAAATGAATGCTGATGTAAAGCGTGACTCCTTAAGGTTTGTGTTAGGTTTTTGTCTTAATAGCATTATTCAGCTTGGTGATAATGTGATAATCAGAAGATAATAAACTATGTTTGTGTGTGTATGCAGGTCTGTCTGAGCTCATAAATGACAACACGACAGAGTCTATGAGGACTATTAATATTTTACAGCGCATGAACATCTATCAGGAGGTGTTGCTGAGTATACTCTACAGGATTCTACCCATTCAGGTATAGCCTAATGTTTATAAAGAGTTATTTTAATATAAGCACTTTCTAATGTAATCCATAAACAGCGATATACAACTGTATATGTGTGGCAGTCGAGGGAAAAAACCAGTTAGATGTCTCTGAATTCTGGCCAAAAATGACCAAAATGTTGGACAAAATTGTATTTTTCCCAATAAAATACTTTCCCAATTTAAAACGTACATGGCATTTTCCTGCAGAGATCATGTTGGGTAAGAAATCAGTTTAACAAATGCAGTGGTAAAAACAGTCAGTCTGCCTCAAGTCTAAAACCTTGCTAGCGGAGTGTGATTTTTGTCACCATTTGATCATGTTTTTGAATAGCGAAACGGACAGAGCCCTAATCAATTAAGTCTGTAATTAGATGGCGGCTGTCAAAATGTCTGCAATGCTCTTGCACTGTTATATTATTGTCAAAACAGAGAAGAGCGCTCATGCATGTTGTACAGAATTTTTAAAATATTTATATAGCCAAATTAATAACAAGAAATTTAGTCAATGATCAGTGAGATGATGATGAGGAGGGTGAAGGCTAGTATGTGCTTCCTCCGAGACACGTGAAGGCAGTCATTTTCAATCTTTTTGTACTGCTGCTCATACTGCATTACAGGAAAGTGTACTACAGTTGGAGGAAAGCGCTATCTGCTCTCTTCCACATACATGAGGTCACTGATGCCCATGATTGGCTAGTGTTACTGTGATTGAAATGTATATTGGACATGAAAAAATGTCCAAATTTCACCAGGGGAAGGCCTTTCCCCGGCCGACATATGTTACGTTCATATGTATATACTTCCTAGACATGCTTGGCCTTTAAAATGACAGAAATGTATACTTTTGTGTGTGTGTTTTGTGTGTATACAGTCCTACCTCAAGCCAGTGTACTTCTACATCTACACTGTGTTTGCTCTACAAGCAGTGTATGTACTTGCTCTCTTCCTCACCAGTTGGATGCTCAGTGATTCATGGCTGGCTGGGACTCTTGCTGGAGTCTGGTACATCCTCAACAGGTATGACGCATACACACACAGACACAATTAAAATTCCCTCATGAAACAGGACCTCATTGGTATTCTGAAAGGTTTTGGCTTCAGGGAAAGGCTTTCTGAATAATTCCATTGATGCATTTTTTTTCTAATAAAAAGGAACATTTCAAATACAGCGTATGACCTTGTGAGTGAGGGTACTGGCTGTGTTTGTGTGTGTGTGTGTGTGTGTGTGTGTGTGTGTAGAGTAGACACAACACGTGTGGAGTTCACCATCTCTCTGAGAGAGAACTGGTCTCTGCCGTTTTTTGCGCTACAGGTGGCTGCCATCACCTACTACCTGCGTCCTCAGCTCCGGCTGCAGCACCAGGTAGTCACATGATTCTATTTTTTTATTTTTATTTATTTATTTATTTTTTTGGATTATATCTCATGCTTTGAGTACAACTGTAGGATTTTTAGTATTTCAGTACTGAAATTACCATCAAGTATCACAGACTGTCTCACTGACCTTTCTGTCTGCCTGCCTTTTTGCCTTTCTGCCTTTCTATACCTGTCTCTCCTTCTGTAGCTGTATGTCTGCCTTTTTGTTTGTCTTTGTCTCTGTCTGTCTTTTTGATTGTTTTTCTTTCAGTTTGTATATCTGCCTTTCTCTCTCTCTCTCTCTTTCTGTCTGCCAGTGTGCCTGCATGTCTGATTACATCTCTCTCTCTCTCTCTCTCTCTCTCTCTCTCTCTCTCTCTCTCTCTCTCTCAAACAAATATGGCATGCATATATGGCATGGATATATCTAAAAACTGATACACTATATGGCAAAAAGTTTATGGACACCTGACCATAACACTCATGCTTGTTGAACATCCCATTCCACATTTAGTCCCCTTTTGCTGTTATAATAACCTCCACTCTTCTGGGAAGGCTTTCCACTAGACCATGGAGCATGGCTATAGGGATTTGCTCATTCAGCCACAAGAGCATTAGTGAGGTCAGACACTGATGTTGGGTAGATGGTGTTCCAGTCTATCCCAGAGGTATTCAGTGGGGGTGAGGTCAGGGCTCTGTGCAGGCAACTCGAGTTCTTCTACTCCAAACTTGGCAAACCATGTCTTTATGAAGCTCACGTTATGCACAGGGGCATTGCCATGCTGGAACATGTTTGGGCTCCTTAGTTCCAGTGACAGGAAGTTGTAATGCTGTAGTATACAAAGACATTCTATACAATTGTGTGCTTCCAATTTTGTGGCAACAGTTTGGGGAAGAACCACATATCGGTGTGATGGTCAGGTGTCCATACACATTTGGCCGATTAATTGTGCAGCCCAAATCCTGGGGAAGACTTTTACATCATTTGACAGCCGCAGTGTTTAGATTTTTGTCTATTGACTGTTCTGTTTTTCGTCTGAGTGCTGAGGTGATGTAACAGCTCAGATGGAGGTTTATAAATATTGGTGAGAAATCTGAAAGAGACATTAGTGTTGAACTGGTGCTGAACCGTGAGAGATGTTCCATCAGCCTATCCTTCAGACAGATGGTTATGTGGTGGAAGAATTCTCCGTCACAGGGACATCCTGTACTGAGGTTTGGACAGTTGGGGTTTAACATTGTGTGTGTGTGTGTGTGTGTGTGTGTGTGTGTGTGTGTGTGTGTGTGTGTGTGTGTGTGTGTTCCCTTCACAGAGGGTGGTGCTGTGGCTGGTGTTTGTCTGCACGCTTTGTTTCTGTCTCACATGGCAGTTTAATCAGTTCATCCTGCTGGTTCAGGCCTTCCTCATCTTCACTCTCGACTCACTGGACTTTCTCACAGCTGAGCAGGTAACACAAACACATGCAAACACAGTGTGTGGCATAAACTAAGTGTTACGGAAGTGTCTGGTGTTTTGTAAACCTCTCTGTTATGTGTGTGACACAATGCCACTATCTATATATGTGTCTTAATCTGTTTAGTGCTCCAAATATCCATACATATATTAGTGCACCTCCTGTGAACACATTATCTGTTCAATACAAATAATGTATTAATATTCGTTTACATCACTACTCTCTCTGTATGTGTGTGTAGGCGACATCTCTGTACCTAATACAAGTCGTGAGTCTGCTGTGTGTGTGGCTTCTGCAGTTCTGTAACTCCATGGTGCTGGGCTCACTGGTGCTAAGCTTCATCGTGGCTGTGCTCTTCATCAAGCACTTCCAGGTATGAGCCGAAATTCAGCCTTCTCATTTACTATAATGCTAGGGAATCACTAAAAGTGGTTTGTTTTCCGACTCAAGTGATGGCCTGAAAAGTGGAGCTTGATACTCCTCTCAGTGGAGTAGGCCAACTGTGGTTAGTTCAGGGGAAAGCTGACACTTGAAACGTGAAACACAGTACTGTGCAAAAGGCACATGCAAAGAAATGCTGTAGAGCAAAGATGCCTTCAACAATAATGAAATTAAATGTTTCTACATACAACCAATACTATAAAGAGCAGTAAACTGTAATAGTAGTCTTGGGTACACTTTGTGCAGATTTATAAGGATTAGCTGTTATGTTTACTGAGCATCTTGCAGAACCAGCCACAGTTCTTCTGGAGACTTTGACATTCGCACTTGCTTCTTATTTTTGCAGCAAAACCCAGAAGCACTCATTATGATTTTGTCTGAAAAACTAATGTTTTGGAAATGTTTTTGTACTGACTCGATAATATAGAAGTCATAAAATAAAAATCTATTCTAATTAAAATCTAAGTTTGTACTAAAAAAAATAGGATGCCTAAGACTTTTGCACAGTACTGTATATATGAATATAGCTAATTCACACATCTGGACCTACTCTGCACAAAAAAAAACATTTCTTTGCCAATGTTAATTGGACATCTAGATTTTTCCCAGAATAATACTTTTTTTTCAAGATGTAGAAAAGATTATTGTTGTTTTCATATACAAACCATCAAACTTTATGGACCAAAGAAGGCATAGGTATTCCAAATGTCGACCATTAGCAATGTCTCTGTATGGGCCATTTTAATTGCGGCCAAGACTGTCCCAATAATGGATGTCTCTGATCAATCAGTGCTCACTGGGGAAAGTCTGGAAAAAGTATCCTATTTAAAAGCATTCATCTCCAAACCTGGAAAAATTTAGAAACTCAGAAACCATTTTCGAAAAAAGGGAGAAATACAATAGATTTAGAACATTACTGTACTGCATTTTTTTATTTTGACAACAGAATTACATACTTTTTCAACCAGTTGTCACATTTTACGATTTCCCTCTTTGTGATTCAGTTAATAACTGAGAAATCTGTACGTAGGACGTCGGGGGAAAAAGTTGTGGAAAAACCCCCCAAAAAACTGGCAGTAGACCTGAGAAGTTCAGGAAGTTTAGAGGCACCATGTGAGCATGGTGCAAACTTATTCTATATCTCACACACTTCTTATTTTGTGGTTTCTGGCACTGTATGACACAGATGTATAGCAGCAATAGTGCCATCTTAAAACTGGACTCACTGAACGCATTGTTTGGTGTCACTCCATGCAGATATCAGACTCAAGGAGCTGTGGTCCAATTTTAATGGTAGAACTGAAGATAATATAGTTATAGTTTTACTGTATATGTGTGTTGGTCTGGGAAAACCTGTTGGATGTTGCTGTGACAGCCAAAAATGAAGGAAAATCAGGTTTTGGTCAAAATCTGGCTGGAGAGCATGCACTGTGTAGGTATATTGTTTTTTTTCCCCTAGTTTGCCCTCTATTTCTATTTATAATCTTTGTTTGAATAAGTCTGTGCACTTGTTCTCTAAGTGTGTATTCTTGAGCTGCTGTTTGTTTTTGTCCATTCAGCAGCCATTATCACACACAGATGATCTTTACATCTATTCTTATGTGCAGATTAATTAGTGTTGTATAACAGAATGTGTATACACAGTCCATAACTGAACATTGTGTAAAATCAGAAGCCAGAATCTGTAATTACAATGAACTTTTTTTATTTAACAAGTCTGCTTTACTTATCTCTTTTTATGTATTTATTTATTTATTCTTTGTAATGCTTCTTTTCTTTTCCTGCTACTTTTTTCCCCTGTGCGTCTCAGACGGGACTGAAGACGGGAGGCTTTGTCTTGCGTGTAGGAAAGCTGGCTCTTCATGCAGTCCTGGTGCTTGCATTAACCATCATCATCAATTATTCAGCTAAGGTGAGTGCTGAGACATGGACTACATCTGTTCAGAGACAAGGCAAAATATTCTATCACAGGGTTATTCAACTCAAATTTAATCCCCTTTCATGAAATTCCTTGCTTATAAAGGAATCGATAAGCAACTAACATGACTGAATGGTGAGAACAGTTACTTTTTAATGTCTTACCAATAATAATTAGTTTATAGCTATAAATAAGTTAATTTGAAATCTTATATTACATAGATGCTACCATTTTTGACTAGTGCCATGAACTGCCAAAAGATATGACTTGCATATTTGAGCTTGTTATGGAGAAAATACACGCATGGCCTACTTGATAATTAAATATTATTTTTTCTTTAATCAAGCCCTGAAGACTTATGAACATTATATGAAAGAGTGACTAGTGCTGAAGCTAATCTCTAATCCAATGAGCTTCTTTCAGCAAAATAATTTACATAAGCAGGATTGTATAAACTGCAATAGAGGATCAGCTAGAGACGCCAAGCTGGTTCATGAAAACTAGTCACTGCTGTAGGTTTAACTGTAGCAATAGGGTTTTTTTTTTTTTTTTTTTTTTTTTTTTTTTTAAACAAACAAACTTGGTTTCACTCTGCACTTTTTTTGGGGAAAAAAAGGTTTTGGAAACTCTCTGCTCTGTTGGAAAAATGATGATAGGAGTGTTTTTAAAAGCGTTTACTTTCAGCTTGTCTTGCTTACACCTCCCGTAGGATTGCATTTAAAATGAGCGATGACCACCTTACACTTCTTCCTTTTTCCACTTTTTCTTTGCTCCTAATGATAGCGAGTCCTGCAGCTGAGATCAGACGAGCACATCTTCAAGTTCATAAAGGCGAAGTTTGGCTTGGGGGCTACAAGGTAGGTTTTGCACTGGGATTCTCCCCTTCTGTAAATTTAAACCTTTTGTCATTAATAAGGGCCATTAAATCAGTGGTTTATTCAGGATTCATCTCTTCACTGGGCCTAGGCAGAGCCATTAATTCTCTGTGATTTATAGAGGTCTCGTTGCTGTGAAAAATGTCATCTGGAAAGCAAAATAATCTGCTCATTCACTGGATATTACAACGCTTTCACATTACATCCTGCCTGCAGGGCTTAATGACTGTATCACACTGTACCTCAGGCTCTACTTTTTATATATATATATATATATATATATATATATATATATATATATATATATATATATATATACACACGTATATATTTTATACATTTCCTCTAACATTATCTATATCCCCAGTTTCTGCTTCTCCTTCTGAGTCTTTCTTTCTTTTCAATGTTTATTCAATCACTTTATTGGCATGAATGCTTCACATTTAATATTGAGAAAGAAATTACAATTTGATGCAATAATAAAAAACCTATAGAATAAGTATTATATATATTTTTGTTTATCATTAACACATTTGCACCCACACAAATTCCCACTGGTATGTAATGGTGCATAATCAAAAGCTGCCATAAATGGCCCATGGTGTGTTTGGGTAAAAAAAAAAAAAAAAAAAATCATATATTGTCAAATACATTTATTGTCCTTATGTGTCCCTCTCTCTCTTTCAGAGATTTTGATGCCAGTCTGTATCTGTGTGAGGAGGCGTTTGGCTTGTTGCCGTTGGACACATTTGATCGTTTAGCTGCTACTCTGCTGCTGTACCCTTACCTCTGTACGCTCTCGGTACTCGCCATTGTGCTGGCGCTTGCTGCTCTCACCAACCTAAGGTATCCACATAAACAATTTTTTTTCATTATTTGCTGATTATAAGAATGATTTGACTTGTTTCCCACTGAAGAGATAAAGTGACGTAAGATCAATGCAGTGCCGGTTTTGCTTTTCAGTATGGAACATTTTCTGTGTATTATGAAATGGGTGTATTGTATTTTGCATAAACGGAAAAACACAGTGAAATACAACTCTTAGAGCTTTTACTGGTGGATAATATTCACCTCTGACACTCATTCAGCATTTTAAGTCTTATAAATCAATCCTCCACACTGAAGAGATCAAGCAATACAAGCAACAATGTGATTAATGTTTTGCTTTTCATTGCAGCACATTGGCTTCATGTTTCTAATGAAAAACAGTACCACCTATGTATTGTGTTTCACATTTCCCTCCCAAATTATGATTGCTTTTTTTTAATCTGGCACAGAATCCTCTTCATAATGAATTAGCAACTAACATAACTAAATGGCAACAACAGTTACCTTTTCATTCTTAACCATTGAATACTCACCTAACGTGATTAGTTTTTGAATTTTGAAATGAATTTGAAATTATGTTCATTTTCCTAGTGGTGCTTCACTTTATCAATTTTGGCTAGCGTCATGGATTCTGAATGGATGTGTTTTGAATCTGACATAGAAAGAATAAACTTGTATGTCTCTGTCCATTCGTCTTTAATCATTCTGTTTTTGTGATTGACTTTTTTTTTTTTTTTTTTTTTTTTTTAACACGTCAGAAAATGAGTGAAAGTGTGTGAAAATTATCCTCTTTCTGAGCTCATGTCTCTAGCTAGTCTCTGGTCTGATGAGCCTTCAGCTAAATAATTTATAGAAATGCATGAGATGGACTGCAACAAGTCAGAACAGAGAATCTGCTACAGAAGCTGAGATAGTTCATCTTTTTACAACTAGCGTCACTGAACTACAGCCTATGTTTTTTTTTTTTTTTTTTGACCAACTTTTTACTAGGCCTACACCTTTTTTTCATACATTTATCGGCTCCCCTTCAATATATATATTTAGTTCTAAGTTCCATCCTCTGAAATACTTTGCCGAGTCTGCATCTGGACAGTTTGATGACCCCGCTTTTATGATTACTTATGAAAACGCATTACACTTTATAGCTATCTTTATTGTACATTATAAATTGTTCATGTTTTATAAATAATGTTCATAACACCCAACACCAATCCCATACAAACCCAGTTTTGATTTTTTTTTTCCCTGTCTTACCGAAAAATTAACCTGTGTTAAAATGGATGAGTTGAAGATGGTGAAATTGTATATGGTTCCTGTGGGCAACCTGAGACATGTGAAATGTAGATAAATACCCATAACAATAAAACATTACTGAGTAAATAACTAAAAACAAATCTGAAACAGTAAGGGTTGCATGTAATGTTATGTTAGTGTATACATGTACACAAAAAATGGTTCTTTAAAGGTTCTTTAGCAAATCTTTGTCTTAATTGGAGCCCTTTCTGATAGAGAAACACTGTTCTTTTCATGCCTAGAACCTTTAATGGTTCCCCCAGAGAAACAGCCAAAGAAACCTTAAGAGATGTAGAGTGCAATCAATCCTTTAAAATGGCTCCTCTTTCTAGTGTTGTGATCTGAGTACTGAATAGATTTCACACACTCATCATGGGTCCATGATGAGCCTTTGCTCATAGACTGTGCTTTATCCATGTTCTCTCATCTGTAATTACCACTGATGAATAATCAGGGTTCTATGGGAGATTCTGTGATTGGGATATCATCTGCATCCCAGTGATACTGCAATAATGAATATGTATGTAAAGTAAAATACATTTTAAACATAGTTAAAGTGTCCTTTATAACAACCTATATCCATGCTTCACATAAATAACGTGAAACCTACTACTGTAAAATCTATCTACATTTTACCTTGAAATAAAGTCTTTGATGTTATTATGATGCTTTCAGAATCATAATATTTTTTGCATTCCTGTGTGAATCCATTTAACAACTCATTTTCCATGAGTCATCCATTATAGGTTATGAAACAGTGTATATTCTAGTTGTGTTACTCAAAACCCTGTTGCTTGAACATGTTCACCCCTATCAAATATTTAGAATATCCCATAAGTCACATGTTCAACTGGAAGTTGCATCATCTGAATTTCCTGAACGTTATGGGAGGAAAAAAATTTAAATGCTCGCTTTCTTTTTCTTTTCTTTCTTTCTTTCTTTCTTTCTTTCTTTCTTTCTTTCTTTCTTTCTTTCTTTCTTTCTTTCTTTCTTTCTTTTTTTTAATTTTCAAACATTTTGTAATATTGTACAACCTTGTTACCCAAATTATAGATCGAAAGTAAATTATTAATAAACAAAAAATCATTTTAAGTAATGTTGTCATTAGCATGCATAATAGTTAACCATATTGTATGTAATTCTCTGCTTAAAAAAAAAAATCAACCTTGTTACTCATTTAAGAGCAAAATGCAGCGATTTTCAGAAGCAAAACCTTGTTTAAAAAATCTCTGAAAACACATTTTTGAATGGTTAATTGCATTTTTTTAATTCAATGCAGAAAATTTAAATTTTATTTATTTTACATGGCTCCCCAGTCATGGAATCACTCATATTGTTTCCTTCTTTTTGACATTTCCTTTCTGTATTCCCTTTTCCTCCTTGTCTGGTCTAGAGAGTTTGGAGCTGGACGAACATCAGGAGTCCCAGAGGAGATGACATTCAGCATGCGTCCAGACGTTGCCTTCAACCTCCTCCACACAGTCTTCTTTGGTCTGCTGGCTTTCTCCACCATGAGGTAAAGAGCGGAAGATTCAGAAATACATAGTCCTGAGAGCAAAAACTAAACTTCATACGAGAAATCGGGAAATCATGTTTTTTTGTTAGTAGGCTAGTAGTAGTAGATGGTGTACTGGTGTAAATATAAAACACTGGTAGAAATTTGAGTAATGCTTTATTTGGAAAATTTGCTTTAGACACTGTACGAAGAGTCAACAAAGCATGTGTAGAGCATGAACATACTGTCAGAAACCAACCTATCAGTTTATTCTTAGCATGGCAAGCCTTTTTGCTTGTTGGTGTTTAGGACTGATATGGACTGCCCAAATAGTGAAAATTGTCAACTGGAATCGATTTCAACAATCATTGTTGAGCAAAACTACAAAGAAAACATGTATCTGCCTTAAAACATTGTGTTCCACATACAGACATGGAGTTTTAAGACCAGTTCATGCTTTTAGCATTGAGTCTTGTGCAGTCCCCGTGATCAAAAAGTAGTGAAAAATTCCTCACATGACAGCTGCACCTGCAACAATCATGAATGCAACCATGACAGTGTGACTCGCCAGGCATAAATTAGAAACCTCATTCAATTACCATGTGATAGAAAACACAGCAGCTGTGTGTCTACTAAACACAGCAAAAAAATTAAGACAAAGAGCTGGGAAGGAACTAGGGCTGGGTGATACGAGCGTATAATGATATTGTGATCATTTATGTTGCGATATGCTGTTTTTTCATTTTTGCTGATATCATGATATCTTTTTATATTTTTTTAATAATTCCAAACTGACACAGTTGATTTAAGATTTTGTATATAATAATGAATTAAATTAATATAAAAAAAACATTTATTTTGTAGATGTTAAATATCATCAAATACGTTTATTTTAATCCTACTCTTTTGCTGACAGTTTGTGAGCAAGCCTATGCACTCATTGAACACTTTATTAGGAACACCTGTACACCCATTCATTCATGCAATTATCTGAACAGCCAATCATGTGGCAGCATGAACACATCGAACCTTGAGGCGGATGGGCTACAGCAGCAGAAGACCATGTAGGGTTCCACTTCTGTCAGCCAAGAACAGAAAGCTGAAGGTACGGTGGGCACATACTCACTAAGACTGGACAGTTGAAGACTGAAAAAACATAGCCTGGCCTGATGAATTATGATTTCTGCTGAGGCACACAGATGGTAAGGTCAGAATTTGGCACCAACAGCATGAATCCATGGACCCAACATGCCTTGTGTTTGCAGTCCAGGCTGGTGGAGGTAGTGTAATGGTGTGAGGAATATTTTCTTGACACACTTTGGGCTCGTTCATGCTAATCAATCATCTCTTGAATGCCACAGCCTATTTGAGTATTGTTTCTGACCATTTGCATCCCTTCGTAGCCACAATTTACTCATCTTCTAATGGCTACTTCCAGCATGATAATGCACCATGTCGCAAAGCAAGAGTCATCTCAAACTGGTTTCATGAACATGACAATGAGTTCAGTGTTCTTCAGTGTTCTTCAGTGGCCTTCCCAGTCCCCTGATCTGAATCCAATAGAACACCTTTGGGATGTGGTAGAACGGGAGATTGAAAGTGGAGCTGAAAAATCTGCAGAAACTGCATGATGCAATCATGTCAACATGGGCCAGAATCTCAAAGGAATGTTTCCAACATCTTGTGGAATCCAGCCCACAAAGAATGAGACTGTTTTGAGAGCAAAGGGAGGCCCTACTCAGTATTAGTGTAGTGTTCCTAATTAAGTGCTCAGTGAGTGTATATTGTGATGTATGTCATGTAAGTATCATAGAAATGACTTTGAGTATTGTGATGTGATATATTTTTCTCAAATCTCCACCCCTGTAAGTTCCTTTTCTGGGTAGTTTCATTGCATTTTACATGACTTTTCAAATAAACAACAACAAAAAAAAGGTTAAAACTTAAAGTTTGCAGAAGACTCCAGTAACTTGTTTGATTTAAATTTCATACCAGTCAGGTGTAGCAGATATAAAATTTTATACCTCCCTGTTTTCACATACCATCCCTGTGTTCATTTATTATTCATAAATCCCTTCTCTGATTCCCTTTTCCTCTTCTTTCTGCTGAAAATCAACTTTTTTTTTTTTTATCAGTTTTTCTTCCACTGACTCAGACCAGTTCTAATCTTTAATCTCCATCTTATTAGCGGAAGCCGCAAGCTGCGGGTGGTTTCGGCTATTTCTGCAGAAACAATAATGCCGAGTGAATTATTTTGCTGAAAAGATCGCAATATATCCCACTCGGAATTCCCTCTGGTGTCTTTTGAATACTAACAGGTCTGGGAGTGCATGCTCATTCATAGATAATGCGTTTGCAGCATCTGGTGCTGTTCTTTATTACAAAAGCAGCAAAAAACTGTGACATTGTCTCTGTATATAGGATGAAGTATCTGTGGACTGGTCATATGTGCGCCTTCACTGCCTTTGGCGTGTGCAGTAAGGAGATGTGGACGTTGTGCCTGCGAGTGATCCACTGCAACACTGAAGGAAAGGTGAGATCTCGCACACACATCCTGGTCTACCGCAATATTAAAGTAGCAGTTTGTCATTTTTAGAGCGCTCCGCCGCAAATTGCATTTCTAATGATGAGTCTTTCCTTTTACCTTGAATCGACCCCATTCTTTTGTTGAAACTTTTTTCCTGTGTTCCTTCTTTAAAAGTTACAATGCTGGTTAGGTCTGGGGCAGAGCTCATTTCCAGACCAGAAAAAAATGTAAAAGTAACATGAACTGAAGACACTAATCAGAAACAGGCATTGCAATATTGTGAAATACAGTTTATCTTAAGGTATTATAGAAATTATAGTACTGTTATATCATTAGAAACAATTTTAAACCTTATAAACCGCACCTTTAAGGCTAAAAAGGATGGCAAAAACGTTCACATCCTCAGCCACATTTATCAGAAGTAGCAGTAGTATGGATTCTGGTAAATTTTTATCCATATGTTTTGGCTAAATAAAGTGTTTCATTGCAGCACACCCACCCTCATTGTTTTCCTTACGCGTCAAATACTGCGACTTGCAGTGAGTGCCTTCTTTAATGTCATTTCCCTTGAGTTTACAGCTTTGATTTACAAGATTATCATTCAAATAATCTTTTAAAGATCATCATTTTACCTTCTGTGCCGGGATCATTGTACCGAATACTCTAATACACTAATCCATAGCTGGGTATTTTTTTTTTTTCTGTCTCGGAGGGATCTCATGCTTGTGTTACCAGATACCGCAATAACATCCCCGCTCTGGAAGATAAGCGATGCAGCCCATGTAAATCTGAAACCTGACAAAACAAGGATATAGATCGTATCTCAGTGTGAAGATGTATCTTGAGAGTTGCATTACTCTCTTGTGAGAGGAGATTGAGTTTCAGTGAATGTTTGTTTTCCACGCCAAAGCACCTGCATTTCAGACTTTCCCTCACTAGGTGGCAATGTAGTAACAACCTAAAACAAAACCTTATTTCCTTTCTTTCTTGCTGTGTGTTTACATGTTTGTGTGTTTTCCACAGCTAAAGTTGATCAGGTACTCTGTTCCGGTCGTGCTGCTGGTGTTCCTTTATTACAAGGTAATACATTTGCAGCATGCGATCATTTTTCTGTTTGCATATTGTGCTAATCTGCCTGGGCAGCAGGGTGGCAGGAAGTGCTTAGCTCAAACAGCCATGCATAGAAACCTGGGGAAAAAATGTTAGCACTCTCCAAGCATTTATTTTTAAGAGGATTTTTGTCCCTGCTGGGTTAATTCTGCTCTGTCAACAGCGGAATTGCAGTATGCAATCAAGCACAAAATGTGCAGTTTTGTGTTTGTGTGTGTGTGTGTGTGGGGGGGGGGGGGGGGGTTATAGTATTCCTAAACCTGTAGCATTATCTTTATAGCATTCTGACTCTCTCTCTTGTGTGCATGCTTTTGTGCTCTAGTTCTGGCCCAAACTGACAGAAGAACTTTCAGAGCTGAGAGAATTTTATGACCCAGACACTGTGGAGCTGATGACATGGATTAGGTAAGATACAATACACAAGATCACAGACTATTGTAAGATATTATAACAAAATGTGCTGCAAATTTAATAGAGAACTCCAAACACACAGTTCGTATTCTCTCATGAAAAACACACACTGACACTTAATCACATACACACCGAACAACTCTGGCTACAAACCAGATAAAGGAGCAGAATTTTTTCGGACTGTTATTAGACTTTCTGGAGTTATTTGTTATTATCAGCTTTGTGGAGTGTGTTTTATAAGCGTGTTTAGACAGACATCAGATTAAACATATTTGCCCTGGAGTTCTTATTGCTCATGTATGTATGTATGTCTGTGTGTGTGTGTGTGTGTGTAGAGCGAAAGTAAGAAAGAGAGAGTAGGGTGTGAGATTTGATGGCACAGGACACAGGTTTTCTCGGTGCTAAGAAAATCCAATTTGTGTTGGGGATTAGAGTGTGGAGTTACCTTGACTGGTGCTGTGGTGCTAAGCCTTTTCTCCACGCTAATTACCCTGCTGATGAAAGAGTTAAGTGAGGGATCGCTTTTCACCAGCGCCGCCACTACCAAAGCTCTTTCTGTCTCAAATGTAGATTATCAGTGATCTCTGTTCGTTTGGGAAAATTGTCCTTGTGTGTGTGTGTGTGTGTGTGTGTGTGTGTGTGTGTGTGTGTGTGTGTGAGAGAGAGAGAGAGAGGGAGAGAGAGAGGGGGAGAGAGAGAGAGAGAGAGAGGGGGGAGTAAGCCACAGCTCTTATCTTATTCCCCTACATCCTTGATTCTAAAACATGCTCCATATAAAGAATGCAGTGTTGATTGGGGAGCAGTGGATAAACTGTAAAATTTGTGTGTATTTTTAGCCTCTTGACATGCATTGTGAAAATATTGGAAATGAAGGCAGTGATTAAGCAGCACAAACAAGTAAATGGTGCATTTTGTTTTCCTGTCAGAAAGTGAAAATTGAAGACAGTAAAAATGTATTAAAAATAGTTCAGAGAGAGGTTTTTATGATCGTTTTATGATAATCTCCTGCGTGTCACATGGTCTGTCAAGTTTTGTTTTTTTTGTTTTTTTTTTCGTAATGGATGAATGATGAAATGATGCTCAATTTCTGTAATTTTGTCAAACTTTTTGACATTTGCATGCAGATTTATTCTTGGAAAAATAGTGATAATGCAGGTGGCAGAGTGGCGCCGTAGATAGCATTTCCACCTCAAAGCAAACAGGATTCCTGGTTTGAGCCTAAGCTTTGGTTACTCTCTGTGTGGAGTTTTGTATGTTCTCCATGTGTTCATGTGGGTTTCCTTCGGGTTCTCCGGTTTCCTCCCACCTCCCAAAAACATGCCAGTACGTGGGTGGATTGGCAACTCCAAATGCCCCTGTATGTGCGAATGAGTATATGCATGTTGTCCTGGGATGTATTCCCACCCAGCATTCCCAGATGCTCCAGTTCCACCATGACCCTGACCAGGATAAAGCAGCTACTGAAGATGAGTGAATGAATGAAAATAGTGATAATGCTTGAAGCGCAAAAGTATTACAACAGTGCTGACACCTTTACAAATACTTGTATACAGTTTGTAAATCACATATACTATTGGACAATGTTAATGATGTCACTGTAGGTGGAGGCATAAAACAGTCTAGATGGTGTTACGTAACTAAATCTAATATAGCCACAAATCCAAACTCTTTATGTCCATAGTGGTGTCCACCTAGTGTAATGCAATTGTTGGGCACTGGTCTAGTTAGCTGAATGTTTTTTGACAATGCGAGAAGATGATGTCAAGTTAAGTGCAAAAGTTTGCACCCCTGAAGTTTTTTCTTTTCTTTTAATGGACAAAGAGTAAAATGTTTCTCTCTTTTACAATTTATTAAGTTACAAATGAGACGTGGGTGTAACTACAAGCCTTCAAGCCATAACATAATGTAATATCATCAGAAAAACTTAGCTTGAAAAGGTTTTATCATGACCCTCTCTCAGACCTGATCTGAACGAGGAAGTGTGAAATCTGCCTCGTTATAACAGTATATCAAGAAGAGTGTGTAGGGTGGTGGTCTATGAGAGGTCTCAATATTACAACTCGGAGGATTGAAAAGCTGTTCAGATAATACGAGAGAAGTTGGAGGCAGTTATAAAGGTCAGGTATATGGGTTATTAGAAAATACTTTTAGCACACTCAAACAGGGAGATGCAGACTTTGCAACTTCATTTTGATTTTCACATTATTAATATATCCAAAAGAGTGCTATTGGAACATATGTTGTGATAATGAAGGAATTTGTGAAACCTAACACTCTACCACATGTCATTGGTATAAAATACATTTAATTCATTTTTCTTTTTATCCTGAGGGTGTGCAAACCTTTGCGCTCGACTGCGTAAGTGTGGGTGTTGTGTGTTCAGTTAGGTGCAGTGTAACTATGCCTTTAGGTGTAAAACCTTCAACCACCCTTTCACAGTTTTTAAAATGAAAGACTTCATCAGTTATATTACACAAAGTTATGTTGTAAAAGGCCTTTGTGGTTTACTGCACATGTGGAAGCTAAGGAGAAGTTTGAAAATAGGAATTGCTGAACATAAGTGTTATTAGAAGTCATCATAATGAATAATCCTGTTGCTGTACATTTCATAGTATGCCATAGTGCAGAGCATTTGTTATTTTGTGGATTGAGAACATGTTTTTAATAGAAGAGGTAAGATATTGAAAGGAAAACTATTGCATGGAGAGTTATATTGAATTTACTATGACACATTTTAATAGAGATTTAACGTGTAGTCTGAAATTGAAATTGGTGTTTCAGAGCTTTTTGTACTGCTCCTTTAGTGTTATGGAAAACAATATGATGGTATAACTAGAAAAAAAATTGTTTACAAATAGTATAGAAATATTTCGTCACTTCCAGTAAACCCATTCAAACCTTTTTGTTGACAAATACCCGATACTAAGCCTTTGTTGTGATGCAGATGTAGTAGTAGTGCAGTTGTGATGCAAATATCGTAATGAGACTGTATTGGTTTTAACCATGTTTCAGTTATAAGAATATGTCCACTTATGATGACCTCACTAATTGTGCCCAATGATATAGGTTTGTGTTTTTTTTTTAATCCCACCCCCACTATAGGAAAAAGAACAAAAATATACAATGAAAGAGAAGAAAAACTCTCTGAAAACTGTGAACTCAGTGGCAAAAATTTAACATGATCTTCAAATAAACAGCATTCTTTTAAAATAGTTTTCTAATCTTTGTTTTCGCTAATCAAGGTTTATGAATGTGCTGCTGAGTTTTCATTTATGCTTTCAAACTTTTCGTTTACACTTCACAAGTTTGCATTCGCCATTCTGGCACAAACCTCTTGTGTGGGCGGACTTAATAGTGATTTACTCTCATTGGCTAGTGAGATTTGGATTGACAGCTCGAGGATGATGATGATGATGATGACAACGACTATGACGACGCTCCTGAGAGCTCATCTTGAAAAAATAGTCGTATGAGACTACTCAAACCTCAAATATTAATTACAGACAAGTACACTGACTAAGTAAGTAAGTAATTTCCACTACAAAGTACAAACGCTAGAACTATACAGAGAGCACATCTAGAACGCTCAAAAAAAAAATTCGCAACACTGAAGTCTCTACTTCCAGGTCAGGGAGCTGTCAATCCAAATCTCACTAGCCAATGAGAGTAAATCACTCTTAAGCCCCGCCCACACATTAGATTTGTGCCAGAATGGCAAATGTAAACTTGCAAAGAACAAACATTAACGTTAACGAAAACTGTGAACAACGAATGCTGTTTATTTGAGGACTCTGTTAAATTTTTGCCACTGAGTTCACTGTTTTCAGTTTTTTTTTTTTGTTGTTGTGTTTTTTTTTTTTACTTTCTCATTGTATATTTTTGTTCGTTTCTTACATTCAAGCCTTAGGCATGAGGTTACGTTCAATACTTTTGACACAAATCTAATCCCATACTCCCACATGCTCTCAAAACAATTCTGCCCAATCCTGCCTGCTCCTGTGATTATTATTTTTTATTTACCTGCCCACATATTTTCTAATTAACTTAGTTTGTTCTATTTCTCAAGATATAAACAAATTAGTAATTTACTGAAACAGTTACTGAAGATCAATGAATGATTGAATGATCACACAGCGAACATTGCTGAACATGGCTTTTCTTTGTCCTGCAAGCTTCATAGCTGACTGCCCTTACTTCGGTGACTTTTTTGTTGGGTCATAGGTCCCATTGCACACCTCTATAGTTTAGGGAATTGACAGGTTATATGAATAGGTTTGTGAGTAATATGTTATAATACCTGAACATCCTTTTCTGGATCAAAACTGTGTACAAGCTTTTGTTTAGTGTATTTCAGCAAGCACCTGTTCACTTTGATGTGTGCACAGTTATTGTTATGTTTGCAAATAGAGCTGGAAATGAGTCATTAAACGTAGATGTAGACTCTCTGTATTTACCCTTTTCCAGGCTTGAACTAAAAACTTGTAAACACAGCTCGGTTTTGCAGACATAACATGTTCACACAAAGTTTGAGCTATATATAAACAGACCAACGAGACGAGAGAAGACTTTTAAATCAAAGGCAGGCTGGGGCGGGGATCCAGGAGAGTGTTCAGAGTGCAGCTGAAGCAGAATTAACACAGGGAAGAGGACATGCATGCCTTTCTTATTATTTTAGTTCTTCCTTCTGAGGAGACAAGGAAGACCTGCAAGGATCAGATGTATGGACAGAGGAAATGATGACATACTCTATTTGCTGATTCAAACATCCTTCTTCACTGTGGTGTCATTTTAAAGTGTCATTTATTGATGATTTGTTTTCAAGCTTGTAACGACTCATTGTTGCATTCTTTTCCACCAGAATAATGTAATGAATCAGCTTTAAACATGAAATGAATGAAACGAAACAGAAGCGCACGCTTGGATTCAATGCACCTTTTTAAAAGAGACGAGTTTTAAAGCGTGCCCGCATTATCTACCAGAATATGTAGTAAATCGGATGAATCTGCAACGTTTAAAAATATTCTCCACCAGTTACAATTCATGTAACGAATTAAAAGATGTTTAACACGTTTAAATGTATTCTCCAATTTATATAAGGAATTAGCTTGAATGGCGTGAAATATATCTATATATCTAATCAACGCGTGTTGTGACCAGTTATAAATATACATCAGCCATGAAAGGGAATTCATGTATGTGCACATATACATATAGATAATCAATTACAATGGATTATAATTAATTATGACTATGTATGTGGTCTAGATCAGCTTTTAGGATTAGCTGTAGTCTAGTTTAGAATTATGAACTCTAAAGAGGGAGTTTATCCTTCTGGCCAGGAAGGAATCGTGGGAATTGACTCATCACGTGACCAAAACAGAGGCAATCAAGCGTGGTGATAATAGATTTTAATAACTAGGTGTAACTATGGATACACACGACTAACTCTAAGCAAACAATACATATGTACATCTATATACAAGGAAAGAAAAAGTGTAGAAAGAAAGTAATGAAATAGGAGGGAATGGCAGACAAAAACAACAATTAATTAGCCCTTTTCAAAACCAGTAACGAACTTAAATCTCCTGTAAACAGGGGTACAATCTTAACGCATGTATAGATCCATTAACTATACTTGCATGGCTTGGGTGTTGTCGGTTTGAAAGTTTGCACGAGGTCGAGTCGGTATCTCGAGACGATTAACTACATACCAAATTCGATGGACTTATAAAGAATATTACAGGTAAAACATGGTTACAGACATTTAAAATAATATCCTAAGTTAAGCTATCTAAAATCCTTATAGTTACGTTACATAAACACACAATATATGCAAACAAGAAAACGCACTATTTGGACATCGAATAATTACATATGATTACATGTTACATTGAAAAGAGATGCCTCCATTGTCTGTGTGTGTGTACGCGCGTGTAGGTAAGCTTTGTGTGTGTGCGTGTGTGTGCGCTTTGTGTGTGTGTGTGTCTGAAGAGGGGGGTCGTGTCCCCTGTAGCATTCCGATGGTGTCTGGTTAGACATCAGAGGGGGGTTACTGTTAAGGATTCACAGCTCAAGGAAACAGAGAAACTTCTTTGCTAAATCCAGGCTGATTCAGAAATCAGTTTGATATGTTCAGACGTTACAAGCTCTATCACCTGTCACTGAGCATAACAGATCTGCGTGTACATGACAAGGTGTGATTACAAACTGAATTAACATTAAAGATTTCTGCATTCTCATCTATCACCTTCTGACATATAGACATTTCACAGATAATCAAGTACATTTAACCCAACTTTAATGCAATCTTCATTTATATGCTTTTAAATCAATTGTGTATTATCCTATTATATTTTATTAGATTTTGTTGTATGTTTTATTGTATGATTTCTCTATGGCAGCCTCCACCTCAGACATTATTAAAGAATTTATACCTCCCTAAAGATGGTGGTTTTTAGTCGATATCCTGGTACCAAGATTAGGGTTGTTACAGTTTTTTTTCACAGTATGATAACCTAGTCTAAAAATATAACAGTTTCACAGTATTTTCGTATTAACAGACCATTTAAAAACACACAACCCGGTGGAGGCATTCAGAGGAAAAATTTCTTAGGATATCTTTGCGCATCCCTGTATATACACCCACATATATGGGTGTAAGTGGGTCCAAAAGTCTGAGACCACACTGAATTTTATTTTTAATAAACAAAGTTTTAGAATTTTAAAATAATTAAAACAAAGAAAGGAAATATGCAATATCTTAAATCTTCATTATTAAAGATTCTGCACTATTTCTAGGTCACTGTTTAAATGTAAGGACATTTGTGATCCTGACCATGTTAACTTTGTACAAAAGGTCATTCTCTTCCATTGAAGCATGTGACATTAGGGGTGGGCGGTATGACCAAAAATCTATTTCACGGAATGAGTAATTTTATTTCATGGTAACGATATACATCACGTAAAAAAAATAGTCATTCTGGTAAATCAACTGTAAATCAATTGTATGCTTTGACATCATTTAATTTTAAGATGATAAAACAGGTGACTTGTGCTACCGCTGCTAGCAGGAATATTCGCGCGACACAGTTTGCAAATAACATTCTTCTGCTCTTTGCCAGATTTTGTAAACCCGAACCACATCCATACCACCGATGTCGTGCCTCTTTTCATAACAAGTTCCTCCTTCTGCTTAGGATTGGTTTGTAGGACTTCTTCACCAGCGTGCTTATCTTTCTCCATGTTTTTCCTCTCACAACTACTCTTATGTACAGCTTCTCGATCATTCTCACGTGCAGGAGTGCTACGCACAAAGTTAACCACGCCCACTTATTCACATTTCGCAGTATACACGGAATAGAAGAATCTGTAACGGTAGACATTTTATTCCACGGTAACGGTATATACCATCATACCGCCCAGCCCTATGTGACATCACAGTGGATTTAATCTAACATGCATTGTCAGGTTTTACACAAATTTGTGGAGTCCATGCCTGCTTGTGTCATTAACGCAGAAGGGGGGCATACCAAATACTAAGCAATTGTGAAAGTCACGTAAATATTTCCAAGATTCTACATTTCAGTCAAGTTATTGCTCATAATATAATTTTTATTATACAACAGTTAGTTCTGGTCAACTAATTTGATTGGACAAGCAGTGTTCCAAGCAAGCTGATATTTAGTACAGCATCACTGGGACATTTCACTGGTTGTATCCCTCTGCTTGTCTGTGTTTTCTATATAAATGTCCAGTTCTAGCAATAGTTCATTACACTGAAACTATTACTACACTGTGGACTGTCAGTCAGTCTCTGTTTTGTATTGCCAATGTGGATCATTCTATCCAGCTGTGGCTTCTTTGGGAACTATTTTTGCTGACAGAACGAAAATATACAAAATATTTGCCCAATATATGTCTGAAGTGTCAGTTACTCAATATTAAATTCTTGTTTATAGAACTGCTTTATCAAAGCAATATCACACTCGCAAACATGCTGTTGTACTGAATATCAGCACAGCTATGATTACCTGCGGCACTCAGTCTGTGGCCTCGTGCCTAAGGCTTAATCACAGCCGTGCTGTTATTCAGTACAACAGCACTCATGATCGTGTGATATTTCTTAAATGAAAACAATTTTATTTAATTAGGAAACAAAGCAAAACAGAAGCATTTTCACTAGTGGTCTCAGACTATTGCACCTCACTACATATAACCAAAAGGAACAAAAAGAAAGATCTCCCCCCTAATTGTTGTTCTTTATTTTGTTCTTAAACCGGCAGTATTGACCATGCTGTCATTATAAGGTGGAAGACTGAGAAACAGAGGTTGCTGTAGTATGATTTGGGGGTTGCAGCCATACACAAAAGATATGAGAACCACTGGAGTAAGGAACTTGATTAGGTAAAAAATTAACGGGCAGTCAGAAATAGACCGGAAATGCATCAATGCTGAGGTTATGTGAGGAACCGTCTGATCATATACTGTGACTAGCCATGAAACCATGCCACTGTAACAACCCTACACAACATGAAAGACCTACGATCAAGGATGTATCAAGAACCCACCAATTGTACAGAACCACAAAATAGGAAACAGGACATTAAACATGATTTATGCACATCTATGACACAGATTTCTTATTTTAAATATATTTTGGACCCAGATAGTGGGTTAAATTTATGATATTTTTATGATAAAATTTAATGATGTTAATGATCTCAGGAATGGATTGTGATCTGCATTTTTCCCAGCATCATTAGCTTATGCATTTTGTGGCACATGGTCATCAATCAGCTAGCCACACCTAGCTTTTCCTTTTTAGTACACTTATGGATGTGTTTAACGTCTGTCTTGTATTGAGCTAAATTAAACTGAATTAAGTTCCTGTCAAGTCATAAAGCAAGAGAGAAAAAATAATTTAATGAGGTCCAGACTGCTCATGAAATGCTGACGTTTTTGGGGCACCAGCTTGCTAGCAGGCTTCATTAACTGCAGATATACTATCAGTAACTACTCTCAATAGAGCTGAAAAAGGCTTGCATAGTTCCTCTTTTGCCACATTAAGCAGATAATGGAAACACATCTGGAGTAAGGACTTTGTCAAGAGCTGATTCAGATTCTGTCACTGTTGGATTTCACACTCGATTCCGGCCTCTTCATGTCCGATAAAAGTTTGAAGCACTTTTTGGCAGGGGAGAAGAGCTGCTCAAAGCAGTAAAGTCATGACCTATGATGATCACACATGCTAGGTTAACTATTATCTGCAGCTGAAATTAAGTCATGTGTGTAAGAGTTCAGCATGAGCAGTGTATGACAGTGTAGTTTCTCTCTCTGAGCTTACCAAATATGGTGACACATTAAGCTTTTCTTGTGTGTGTGTGTGTGTGGGGGGGGGAGAGAGAGAGAGAGAGAGAGAGAGAATGAGAGAATGTTTCTCCTTAGTGTGAGTGATCCATGGCCTTTCACTCAGACTCCCTCTGTCCCACAGATCAGCACATGGTCTTTGTCAGCATTGCAATGCTCTGCCATCAGAGTCAGTATTATCACTCCGAATGTCTGTCTGCCATGTAATTAATTTCCTCTCTATGGTTTTGTGATTTTTATACCACACATCCTTTTGTCAGTGAGGAAAAACTGCATTCTTTCCAAATGTTGCCTTGTTTTGTAATAATGAAGACAAATTAGCCTTTTATTTCCTCTGAAGGGAAAAAAAACTTTTGTAACCCTTCGGAGCATGGGTAATTTATGTTCTCTGAATGAACAAAAGACACTTTTCATTTATGCTTGCTGCAGTGTCTGTTTTTTTTTTTTTTCTTCTACTGTCTTTTCTGCAGCCCTCCTTTTTGTCTCCCATTTTAGTTCTATGTTGCACAGTTTTCTTTTGAATTTAAAAGTAGCAGTGTAGCTGCGTCAGAAGAAACTTTGCTAGCATGAAGCTCAAGTTCTTTCTTCAACTGCGGCTTGACTCACTTCCCTGGTCTTTATCAACTCGCACATCATCTGGCCTTCGACACTTTACCATAATTCGTAGCTACTTTCTTTTTTAATTGTGCAATTTAGTTAATTGTGGTATAATTGAACACATTTTCTCTGGGCACTTGTCATCTAATTTGCGGATGTCGAATAGCTTTTTTTAGATGGTGGCTGCCATTCAAAAAACTTTTTTTAGTTCACACCAAGTCACTTTCCCTCATCTGTAGATCAGTCACGTGGCATTTAGTGGTTGTTCTTACCCAATCGATTAGATAATAATTGAATTGAATTTGAGCTTTTTAAAAAAATATTCTCCTCACTCTCTCTGTCTATTTTGCTTTGTCTTTGTTGCTGTTTGCCTCAGTGTCTTGCTGTCTGCCAATGCCTCTCCCTCCACACACATTTGATGGCCCCTGCTGACAAATCTCCAGCAGCTCTGTGCAGTTCAGAAATAGTTGTTTCAGGATCAAAGCTAAAAGGTTCACAAGGCAACTCTATGAGCATGGCCAACAGAGTTCGGTGCTCTGCATAAAAAAATGTAGGCGGTACATTTTTTGGCAGGGACAAGCACTGTTTATGCCCACTAAGGGGCACCTGCTTATTAATACAGATGCCCTGCCTCTTAAAACATCCAGCCATGTGCAACTCAATACAGAATGGTCAAGAGGTTTATCTGTTGCTCTACCAAGCATGTGTGTGGGCAAAGCTCATGGCCTCAGTGACTTAGGTTCAAGCTTCTCTGAAACTGCAGTCCAGCTAAGATACACTCTCTAAAGTTTACGTCAGAATGGCACATAAAAAAAGAACAATTGGTGCAAAAAAAAAAAAAAAAGAACACTGTTCATTTTTAATGAGCGAAGTCATACTTATTCAAGGCCATGAAAACCTTTCTTTCTGACCATGCTGGACAACAGAATAGACAATGTCTGAATGTATACGGGGAATCTTGAAGTGAATAGACTCTTGGAGCAAATGAAGTAGTTCCACTCTATTTGTGTCACCTAAGAACAAATATGCAAGGTTGCATAGGACATGGAAAAAATGAGAAGAGAAAATAAAGCATGGCTGATGAGTCACATAATTGTATAGTGAAGGGGCCATCACCTGGCAGACCACGGTCAAGATACAGATCCAGCAAAGTAATTCAGGGGATCCAAGCAAGCACTTGAAAAATACTATAGCAGAAGTGATTCACATATGAAAAAAGGCCAAAGTTCATTGACTCTAGTTGTTCATCAAGGCGTCTGTAGACAATCACATGCATTTATGTGAATTATTTAACTGATACTTGATTTATTTATTTATTTATTTTTACTTCAGTTACCCTGTCAGGTTAGAGCATTGACTAGTGACATGGTCTCTTCAAAGAAACATTTTCTGATGAAAAAATAATGTTTAAAGATGATTGAACAGAGAAGTGTGCATTTATTCTCCACTTCAATTTCCAAATGGATGTCTCATCTGTTCAGAGTTTGTGGCACTACTTAAAGGTGGTAATGTGAAGTGCCAGTGTGAAACAAAACAACCGCAAACTAATCCCTAATGGTTAAGCATTAAAAGTTAACTATTGTTAACATTAACGTTAACATTCAATGTTGGTTGATTATCTGGACCTTTGTAAGCAAGGAATTTCATGTAGCTGGCCCTTCACAAATTGTAGTTGAATTCCCTGATATAGTCATGCCAATTTGCTTACTTATGGTGGTATAATGGCACATATTGTGCCACCTAACATCATTTTTAGCAGAATTTTCTTCCACTGGATATCTTCTTGCTAATGATGTCAATTTTAAATAAATGTTATTTTTATTTTTCAAATAAATGTTACAGCAGAATAATAAGACCATACCATGTATCATCTCAAACTGGTTTGATGAACAAGAAAACAAGAAACTGAGTATATTGGGAATTGGATGAAAGAGCAGGTTCACAGCATGCATTAGGAATCTGCAGACACTACGCAATGCTTTACAGAACAGCATGAGCAATTTCCTAAAGCAAATTAAGTTTTAATCTACTTGTTGCATCTTTACCATGTACATTTCCTCAGGTAAATATAACCCTTTTCTGGTACTAGAGCTGATGAAGTTGCCACTAAGTATGTTAGAGTTTAAACAACTAATCCAGAGGAGTTGATTTTTTGGAAGTATTAATATCCAACATCCAGGGTGGTAGAGAGTAATGTCTGTCTATTAGTCGTTTTCCTCTGTCTCTCTCTCCATCAGCGTGGGCTGTACTGACCTGCTTTGTCCACCTACCTGACATTGGAATGGATTTTCTGCTGGCTTTCTGCTGACTAACTAGAGAGCAATTGACTGATGTTAAGTTGTGTTATATCCACCCACTACCGAACTCGTTTATCCTTTTAGCTTGAATCGATGGGCAGCCATTTTAGAAATTTCTTCTGTAACTTGGAAATTGGTGTTTCATTTTGATTAGATACTGTTTTTTTGATACTGTAACCAGACAATTTGCATTTCTGCTAAATTCTAATTGAGCCCCATTACAGCAAATTCATTCATTCATTCATTCATTCATCAATTCAGCCCTTTTTTTCTGGTCAGAGTGGCAGTGGATCCAGAGCCTACCCTGGGAACACTGGGTATGATACTGTCTTTTTTTGGTAGGTAGGGTCTGTGAATCATTGACATGGAAATTATTGTCTCTTAGTGTTGAAGTGCAGAAAGTGCAGTGATTGAAGGTCAGAAGTAGGACAACTCTAATATATTAATTTGTCACTACCAATCTCTGTAATTTAAGACACTCTTTGGTGGTTTGTTGTTGCCACTCCAGCCTGCAGGACCACCTTATTTCCTCACTCTAGCTGAAGTCCTCTGCTAGATACCATATCTCTCTTCTCCTCCTGCCCATGGCTTTGTCACTGTGGCATTCCCATCTCTTAGGATTCGAACACGTTAGGATTCCTTGACAACTTGCCAGCTATAGTGTTTTTTTTTTGTTTGTTTTGTTTTTTTGTTTTTATCCCTCAAGTTGCTCTTTATGGAGCCAAGCTCGACCTCATCACTCTTACCTTATCTACAGTTGTTGACTGTCCCTGATACACCAAACGCCCACTGCTCTTCTTTATGCTCTACCTCGCATAAAGCATCATTTGCATTAAACTTTGTAGGCACTCTAATCTCTAATCCTCTCCAACATCAGTTCCATTGCGTGGTAACAGTTTCTATGCATGACAATTCCCTCCAGGAATTTCAGTTTTTGACTCCTTCCTCTTCATTATCAGAACATGTTTATTTTTTATCAGGTCATGGGATCAACTTGAAGACTTGTTGCTTTTAATATTTGGTGGTATAGCCTAGTACCTAAGTAGGTATCTTATCAAGTTATCACTTTTACGTTGTCAGGAACTCCAAGGTCAAACGTATCAGTCAGCCATAATTATATGCATTTCTGTGCACCTCAGACCTCTAGAGTTTTTCTCCCCTTGTTTAGAGTTTTTCATTTACGCCTGAAGTTGCATTTGATTATTTTAAGGTGTGGGTTTACATTCGCAAACCAGTAGCCTATCTACAGTACACTGCATGCACAATTATTAGGCAAGTCAGTATTACGATCCTTACGAATCATTATTTCTATGCATATTATCCAACTCTTAACCATATAAACCTGAATGCTAACTGGGTACAGTTCGTTTCATCTGAAGTTTAATGGTTTAATGATGGAGGGTGTGGCTTAAAGTGATTAACACCCTATATAAGGTGTGCATAATTACAGTGGGTATAGAAAAGAATCACCCCCCCTTTAAAATAATCACATTTTGTTACTTTTCAGCCTGAAATGAAGACGGACACAGTTTTTGTTTTAAGGTAAGCCATGACCTTGATCACTTTTTGACCCATGAGTCAAAAAGTGAAATTCCTGGAGGGAATTGTCATGCAGAGAAACTGTTGCCAGGCAAGTTGAGGTGTGACCACCGGACATTCAAACACTTTATTATGAATAACAGGGTTGCAAAAAACGTGTGGAGAAGAAAAGGCGCAAGTTGACTTTAAAAGTCGTAAGAAGAATAAAACGTGAGGTTACCAGAACCCGTTGGCCTCAAGTGCCACCATATTTCAGAACTGCAACCTTCCAGGAGTGCTCAGAGACGTGGCTATGGTAAGGAAGGCTAAAACACGACCACCACTGAATAAACCTTACAAGCTGAAGCATCATGATTGGGCTAAGAAATACCTGACAATGGATTTCTCAAAGGTTTTATGGGCAGATGAAATGAGAGCAATTTTAGATGGACCAGATGGTGGGCCCGTGCATGGATCACTAATGGGCACGGAGTACCAGTTTGAGCAAGGCACCAGCAAGGTGGAGGAGGGGTACTGCTGTGGGCCGGTATCATTAATGATGAGCTAGTTGGACCTTTTCATGTTGAAGATGGACTGAAAATCAACTCCCAAACCTACTGCCAGTTTCTAGTTTCTTTGTTAAACATTCTATTTTGATGTGAAATAAACATTTAGGATCAACCAAGACCATTGTATTTATTCACCAATAAAATTAAGCTGAGAAATACCATTTGCCTAATAATTGTGCACACAGTGTAGTTACTTGGTTGTGCCCAGTATTTGGTCATTAGTATAATGATCAGTACCAATGTATTATAAAAAAAAATAAAAATACACCTGACAGTGACTGGCAAGGTCAATGTTCTTATCCCGGTCACTTTAATATTAATGCCATTAATCAATTTTTATAATGTCAGTGAGGTGCAGACTAACATGAGCTGACATTTATGCAAGAGAATATAATACAGGAATAAAATATAAAATGCAAATCAGCCAAGGGCCAGAAGAATCTCTTGTCAATATAGAGTTAATTAAGCAGAACTGACCCTCCTTCCTTTCCCATGGCAGGAAGTAACCCAGGCAAGAGGGTCAAAGGTTTAGTCCTTTATAGCAATTTTTGTCTTTAGGTCTGGAGCTGAAAAGGAAAATGACAGATGTAAAATTCATCATCCACTTTGGATAGATCACATGAGATACAGGATTGAAAAGCTGTTTTGAAAGAGGATGCCACCACTCTCTTGTGACACTGGCAGATAATCAGGTTGTTTTCCTTTTTAATATTGATAATGCAATGACTTGGGCAGAAGGGAGCACTCAGCCTTGAGCAGGGAATTATAGGATTTAATCTGTTGAGTGGGTGTGTGGAGCGTCCGAGTATCATGGAAACCCATGTGCACATTCACACGTGAAAAACATGAAGACATGCTCACATAGTTTGTCGTAGATTAATCCTCCCTCTGGACTGAATGTGGATCTGGTGGTGTATAAAAGCACACATCTGCTATTTAGCCACTAAATCCTGCCTCCCACATGCCATGCTTGGCTGTAGAACTGTGGGGTCTGTGTGTGTGTGTGTATGTGTGTGTGTGTGTATGTAACAGCAACAATGCCATTCCGTACTGTACTTGGTGGTTTGCTTCTTCAAAGTCTTCCCTCAGGAGTCCAATAGCACCTCGTTTTCTTCTCACATTAGCCAGCGCCAGAGGACAAGTTGCTCTGCCTCCCACTGACAAATGGCAACCCCTGTGTAGTCTATTACTGCTAGAATCTTTACTTTCATTCTTCTTTACTCACTTGTTCTCCCTCACTAGCTCATTTCTTCTTCAGTGTTCTTCATCTCTCTCTTGCCGTATCTTTCTTTCCTTCCTTCTCTCTGTCTCCACTTGATTAGAGGTGAGGATGTCTCCGAAAAGGGCGGCAGGCTGAACGTTGAGAGACAGCCTATTGTAATTGTAGCCATTTTTCAACCTTGTTCAACTCTGCCAGTGTATCACTCCGCTCTAATTGAAAGCCTGTGTAGTGTCATTGTGTGTGTATTAAGCGTAGACGTGAGAGTGTATTTGTACAGTATGTAACTGTCACCTCCTTGATTCTTCCTTATTGAATTGGCTGAAAGTCTTCTGAGGTTCTTTGAGGACAAATTACCCAGTACGCAACGTTCCTGCTTCGAAATGGAACATTTCTCCCAATGCGTGCCTGTCATAATAAAACATCCCTGCCAGCAAAACATCTGTCATGATGACACTGTCCTCTACGCTCAGTGTACACTCCAAGTAGACGCGATCACCTCATTTTTGAGACTAACACCAACAGTTTTTGTGCCTTGTGCTTAATAATAATAGCTATTCCTGGTGAAGGATTGTGAGAATGGTTATAGTTTGGCATGGTTTAGATACTTTTAGCAGAGGTGTCAACATCTACGGTTTAGCCATAGCATTTCCGATTACGATTTTTGACCCAGTCCTAGGGCGATATGGGAGCCACGTGAAAGATTACACATCAGCTCGAATAGTAATTAGATTTGCCTGATTTTATTTAGGTGAACTTTGACCTGTGAATTCCTGCCCCTCGCTCTTATGAGCCAATAAAAAACCAAAACACAGGACTATAATCTATTTGGTCAGTAAAACAAGTTTTATTAAATAGCTTGTTGTTGGGATTTGTTTTTTTTTTTTTTTGGTAGCAACACTGGCTCTCCTGCATTTTGCAATGTCTTGAATGTTAAATTCAAGTTAAATATTTAAATAAAAACTTGTGTTTATTTATCAGTCAGGCAGTGTTTCAAGCTATTAGCTATTAAAACTATGTAAAAAAGACTGTGCTTCAGATGAGTTGCACACTGATTCTGTTTAAAACAAATGTTGTGGATTTCAAAAAGTGGATTTCATTGTAATCTCTATCTTATCTGTAGCATAGGGGCCATTAGCATGGACAATAAATCGGCACATAATGAGAAATGGATAAACACCCTGTTTCAAGTCACTCAAAATAACAATCTAAGGGCATTTGTTGCATTTTTGTAGGGTGCGTTCATGAATTC
>CM042555.1:9227500-9257500 GCA_023630585.1 Cranoglanis bouderius
CTTCTGTTCAGCCATTAAAGAATCCTTTACTTATGTAAGCTGAGAGGTGCATTTGCATACACACTTGTAGACGTGCTGCCCACAGGACACAGAGGGTCTGATATCTCCTGTACACTTTTCTGGCCACAACCTACAAGATCTTCCATGTGTCAGTTTCCAGCAAGGAAGCAAACTTTAGAACACAGTGACTCAATGAGCTATTTGGAGCAATGTGTAGTCACTGGATCAAACAGCGTTGACGGAATTGTGTCTTTAAAAGTTGGATGCAGTCAGTGTTGGGTAAACATCGTCACATCTGCCATTGGGTTGTGGGAAAACGCCTGTGTTTGGTGATCTGCCATGCCAGTCAAAATGCCTCATTTTGTGACAGTAGGCGGTTCTTGGTCATGTTTATTTAGCAAAATGTACCAGACTCTTTAGTGAAGCTAGAAATTTGGCTTTTGAGCCTGTACTCACTGCAAGCAAGAAGCAGGCAATTGTCCCAAACAATATGTTACCTTTCTATTAATAATACAAGTAACAAATGGTGGTGTAATATTTTGATATGCCATACTTTATGTATGCTATTGTGCAGTTGGGGATTCTGGTGTCTTAATACTGACTAGTGGTCACTACTAAAAATTATATTATTAAAATTACATTTCAAATGTGACCTCTGCCATTCCAGCAATGCAAAGTTTCAATAATCCTTTCATTTGTTCGTGAAAGAAAACAAACTTTACTCACTTGTTATGTATATCTTTCATCCTCCAAGTCCAGACCCAAGTCCCTTTCTATTAGGACAGCACTTACAAAACAGCCAGTACAACTATAACTATGAGTTAAATTACCAGGGTTTAATTACAGTAACAAGCTAATTCAAACAGCATATTTCTGCATAGTTTTGGAACAGCAACGGGTTGCAATGCTGATTTCAAAGAAGACCGTTTCTGCTTGTTTTGACACGGAAGGTGCTTTCATTGAGCATGCTATTAGCTAAATGATTTACAAGAGCAATTGGACATTACCTTCAAACTCATGTTCATTTATCACTACTGATAAATTGTAGAATAATAAAATCTCTGCTCTGAAACTTCTTCAAGCTCTTACAGTTGAATATGTTGCCCTATTTCTTCCTCGTGTTCTACATCAGAAGTTCTTTGCGTCAGCTAATTAATATTCATGAACATGCAGGGTCTGCTTATGAATATTCATGACTTAGTCGGTCACATTTATGACTAATGGACTCAAAAAATAGGCTGCAACATTTTATTACAAATGTGCATGATTTTCATGGTAAATATCGCTTATTATTTGTTTCATAGACACCAAGGAGTAAGACAGTAAAATTCCTGAAGCTAAGATTGCCCTTATACAGTGTTAATATGTCTAAATAGAGCTAAGCATGATGCGTGAATAAAGCATAAAATTGCATTAGTTGTCATTGAATCTCATCAGGTCTCACACACACGTCACTCCTACTGCTAACAGAGACTACTTTGAAAGGGTTTCATTACAGATCTGATGAAAGCTGTGAATCTCACCTCCTCTGATGTTCACAACTCAGTCAGGGGAAAAAAAAAATCCTTCATTCGTTTGATGCAGCCAGATGAATCGCTGGCAATTTGAGTTTCTCCAGACAGTCTTGCTCAACGGATGTGGTGCCCCACACAGCATGCATTCTTCACTGTGTTTTCATATTAAATGCAATGCAGTTTCTTATACAGACACGTGAAATAAAGTTTGATCTTTACAGAAATGTCTGGACAGGCTCGATGGAGCTCCAGCATAGTGCTGCAGGTGAAGTGTGTTTAGAATCAAAGTGGTACCTCTGGTCTTTCTGATACTAGTGGTTGGCATGTGAATTGTCTGATTAATGCATTACAAATTATTTGGTTATTTAGAAGTTGGAGGCTTTTAGGGCACATGTCATTATCTTCATTGAAAATCAGTACAGATGAGGCAGATTCCATCTAATTATATAGAATTTGAAACTAGCTATAATTAGTACCATTTCCTCAGCATATTTAAAGCTCACTCGCTTAAACCTCTTTCACATTCCATACCAGAGACATCATCGGCATACTTCTACTTCTAATACGTACGGTATTGGCATCATTCACACTTGCAGACTACAAATAACACACACACACACACACACACACACACACTTGGCTTAAAAGTGGTACAAACCTATGAATAAATGGATTTGTTGGAATTTACTTTTCAAGCCCTTTAATTTATTTATCATGTACATCTTTCTACGTATGCTGTGTTCCCAATTCGTTCATAAATAATGCATCCTGCACTGTACCACTCATACCCTGAAAACTTTCGTCCTTGACATGAACAGTCAACGACTCCTTCATTTCTGAATCATTCTGATTTCCAGACATTCCTCATTCCTTTTTAATTCAGCTGCTGTAGTAGGGGTCAGCATCTTTCCTGATAATGTATCAACTTTTGTTCATGCATGAGCCTCTGGCTAATTACCTAGCAATTGTACCAGGTCTCGTCCCTGAAGATTGTGTGTTATTCTACCAACCCTGGCTTGCATTCACACTTAACCTTTTCCTTTTTCATTTCTGCCTAAAAGTACATGTGAAAATTAAAATGGGCATAAGGACTAAGCAGAAGTCACATCCGATGTAAAAACAGAAGTCAATTTCAGTAACAGTAAATTGTGCTTCACACTCCAAGCATGAACCAATAGAAAACAAGATGGTGAACTGTGATCTTTTCTTCTGGAAAAAATGAACTGCTCATTATTAATTCAAGTTTATTTTGAAATTTTAAATTATTTTTTAAAGTTGCTTGTCACTGGTAGATACAAAAAAATAAAAAATCAATCAATCTAGATAGCTAGCTAACACTACCACTATGCCCAGATGTTGTTTTTCTTGTTGTCATCACCAGCATGTGATGGATTTAATTTACATGCTACATTTTCCCTGTTTTACTTGAAGCCCTTTTTAAATACTATAGTAAATATAATAAAGAAAATGAAAATGGCCTTTATTCTGTATTTAGGTGGTTTGTAATATATATGGAGTACCATATTTCTTCATGAAATTAAATAAAATGGCTAGGCAAACCTAGAGTGTGTGTTGCCTTAGAACCACTACATAGACTTGTTACATCTCCAATAAACAATTATAGAGATATACACATAGTATTTAAGTTGAATAAGGTTCTATGCTAGTGACCAGACTGAGCTCATGTTCCTGAATGTCTAAAGAACCCTTAAGGCTACTTATACCACAGCACTGTTGAGTTCTCGAATCTGATTGGTCAGAAGTGGTAATTAATTTCAGTAATTAATTAGTTAATTAATTTTTCTGTAACAGCAGCTCTGACAGTAGTGACAGCTGTAATTCATATCACAGGTTTATATAGTGGCCTCCACTAATATTGGCACCCTTGGTAAATATGAGTAAAGAAGGCTATGAAAATGTCTTTATTGTTTAACCTTTTGATCTTTTGTTCAAAAAATTCACAAAAATACTCTGCTCTCGTGGATATCAAATAATTGCAAACAAAAGACAGGTTTATCCAAAAAAAAAAAAAAAAAACTTTGTTAAATATAGGTATGCAACAGTTATTAGCACTATTGGTGCTACCTCCTTTTGCCAAAATAACAGCTCTGAGGTTGGAGAATACATGGCAAGGGATCTGAGACCATTCCTCCATACAGAATCTCTCCAGATCCTTCAAATGTTGAGGTCCAACCAATGGTAAACCATTTTTGTGTTGATATTGATGTATGTTTTGGATCACTGTCCTACTGGAAGATCCGACCACGGCCCATTTTAAGTTTTCTGGCAGAGGCAGTCAGGATTTCATTTAATATCTGTTGATATTTGATAGAGTCCATGATGCCATGTATCCTAACAAAATGTCTGGGTCCTCTGGCAGAAAAACAGCCCCAAAACATTAAAGAGCCACCACCATATTTAACCGTGGGCATGAGGTACTTTTCCTTATGGCTACCTCTCTGTGTGCACCAAAACCACCTCTGGTGTTTATTGCCAAAAAGCGCTATTTTGGTTTCATCTGACCATAGAACCCGATCTCATTTGAAGTTCCAGTAGTGTCTGGCAAACTGAAGATGCTTGAGTGTGTTTTTGGATGAGAGTAGAGGCTTTTTTCTTGAAAGACTTCCAAACAACTTGTGGTGATGTAGGTGACTTCAGATTTTAGTTTCGGAGACTTTCTGACCCCAAGACTCAGTTCTCAAGTTCTGCAATTCTCCAGCTGTGATCTTTGGAGATTTTTTGGCCACTCGAACCATCCTCTTCACAGTGCATTGAGACAATATAGACACACGTCCAATTCCAGGTTGATTCATAACATTTCCAGTTGACTGGAATGTCTTAATTATTGCCCTGATGGTGGAAATGGGCATTTTCAATATGTTACCTCATATTTATACCCCTATGAAATAGGAAGTCATGGTTGAACAATTTCCTGTTCCTAGTCATCCAGGTGTACTAAAAAATGTAAAATATCAATGGGAATATACTTCAAATATATTTTTCTCATATGAATTCATAGAGGTGCCAATAATTGTTGCACACCTATATTTAACAAAGATTTTTTTTTATAAACCTGTTTTGTTTGCAATTGTTTGATATCCATGAGAGCAGAGTATTTTTGTGAATTTTTTTAACAAAAGATCAAAAGGTTAAACAATAAAGACAATTTTTCACAGCCTTCTTTGCTCGTATTTACCAAGGGTGCCAATATTAGTGGAGGGCACTGTATTACTGCTCTTGTTCTAATATGTTATCGTTTTTATAGTAACAGCTAATTCACTTGTATGGAGAACAGTCCACATAATCTAAACCTAGTAATCAGTGATTTCTGAAAGGTATTTTTATTTAACAAATAAAAACATATCATTGATATGGTGACGTTTCATGTGAGGAGATGTTTATTTAACATTTTCGAGTGTCAGAGAACTTCCAGTTTCTCTCCAACATGACAAGCTGCAGGGTTTTTGTCATTAATTTCAAGAGAGAGAAAGAATAGGCTGGTTAGAAAATGACTGTTTTGTAGTGTAGCCTGGAACTAACTTGTCTTGCGGATGTTCTGCAGCATTATATGTATAAACTGATAAAATATATGAATATAAAGTAAATATTGTCCATTACTAAATCAGCGGTACAAGAGGAACACCTCAAGGATGTGCTGTTATAGGAAAATAATTAACTTAAAGGTGACATCACATCATCCTATCATTGATTATTTTCCTGTAACAGCACACCCTATCATGTTTTGTTCTTTGCCTATCCTTCACTTGCTCAGCTTACTTTTTTTTTGTTTTTGTTTTTTTGCCTCAGATCATGGACGGACCTGGAGAGAATGACCCTGACCTGGTTCCAGCCTCTCACCCACGATTTTGCCAAGCAGTAAAGACCGGCGATCCACCCTATTCCACCCTCTTCACCCGTGTCTTTCACAATAAAACTTTTAATGTCTACAAGTTAAAGAAATCAAAGAAGAAAGGCAAAAAGGATGGGGGTGTGTAGACGAAGGACAGCGCCTCCTCCGAATCAGCCACCCGCCTGGTTGCTGCCTGTGAGGAATGTTTAGTGAGTGAGTGATCACAGTAGGAGTGTGTGTGTGTGTGTGTGTGTGTGTGTGTGCGCGCGTGTGCATGTGTGTGTGTGTGTGGACAGATACCTGATTAATCCAGTGCAGGCGGATGATGTGGGGTGTGTATGAGACACTCTGAAGCAACAGGAGCTCATGTTTAAAGAACAGCAAGAGAGACAGTAAGTGAACATGAGATGAAAAAACATTTTTTTCTTTCCCTTGCCATCTGTTTTCTGTCTTTCCTTCATCCTCACTCCCTCAACATGATCTTATGCATTAAACATTTTTACACATATGTTACTAAAACATAGTTATTGAAAAGAAGCACGCTACACTTTGTCCTTCTGTTTCCTCTACACATTTCTTCTATTTCTCGTTTACTGAATGAGACGTGTGAACAAAAAAAAAAAATGTGGCATGGGTTTCCAAAAAAAAAAAAAAAAGAAACTCCATGTGATAGTCAGAGAATCTGTCTGAACTATTGGGATAATTGTTGTCATTACACTGTAGCTGGAGTCATAGCTCACTGTCAGAGCACATTTCCATGCACATGTCCACAAGCGTACGTCTGCTGCTCTCTGGATCTTCTAACAGTGACTAATAAGAGTCAGACTTGATCACGGGTTCAGCAGAAGTGCCATAAATTCTCACTGTATGAGAATGCTTAACGGCTCTAGCACTGTGAATATCATTGCTTTTTTTGTTCCATTTAATTAGCCGGAGTGTAATTTAGTGCTTGGCACATTGCCATGAGTGATGGCAGAAGAACGATGAATTTGAAATTTTTTAAAATGTAAAGTCTATTGTGTGAGATTTTAACTGGATTAACAAATGCTGGTAGATTTAGTACGAATATACGACATTCACTGGCATAGATGACAAATCTAAAGTGTGAAACGGCTACTATCTATCTATCTATCTATCTATCTATCTATCTATATATATATATATATATATATATATATATATATATATATATATATATATATATATATATATATATACACACACACACACACACACACACACACACACTCACACAGGGGTGCATCTCAAAAAAATTGAAGATCGTGATTTAATTAAAAAAAACTTTCATGTATTCTAGATTCATTACACATAAAGTGAAATATTGCAAGCCTTTTTTGTTTTAATCTTGATGATTATGGCTTACAGCTCATGGAAATCAAAAATCCTGTATATCACAATATTAGAATAAAGAATTTATAATACAGAAATGTTGACTAGAGAACAGCTCTAATCAGCTAATTAACTCAAAACACATGCAAAGGTTTCCTTTAATCTCTCAGTCTGGTTCAGTACACACAACCACAATATTCATGGAATAATATTCATGGAAAGTTGACTGGGAAGGAAAAGTGTGGTAGGAAAAGGTGCACAAGCAACAGGGATGACCGCAGCCTTGAGAGGATTGTCAAGCAAAGCCGATTCAAGAACTTGGGGGAGCTTTACAAGGAGTGGACTAAGGCTGGAGTCAGTGCATCAAGAGCCACCACGTACAGACGTGTCCAGGAAATGGGCTACAAGTGTCGCATTCCTAGTGTCAAGCCATTCCTGAACCAGAGACAACATCAAAAGCGTCTTACCTGGGCTAAGGAGAAAAAGAACTGGACCGTTGCTCAGTGGTCTTCTTTTCAGATGAAAGTAAATTTTGCATTTCATTTGGAAATCAAGGTCCCAGAGTCTGGAGGAAGAGTGGAGAGGCACAGAATCCAAGTCGCTTGAAGTCCAGTGTAAAGTTTCCACAGTCAGTGATGATTTGGGGTGCCATGTCATCTGCTGGTGTTGGTCCACTGTGTTTTCTCAAGTCGAGAGTCAATGCAGCGTCTACCAGTTTATTTTAGGGCACTTCATGCTTCCATCTTCTGACAAGCTTTATGGAGATACTGATTTCCTTTTCCAGCAGGACTTGGCACCTGCCCACAGTGCCAAAACTACTAGTAACTGGTTTGCTGACCATGGTATTACTGTGCTTGAATTTTGTTAAGAGGAAAATGAGAGACACCAGACCCAACAATACAGACGAGCTGAAGGCCGCTATCAAAGAAACCTGGGCTTCCATAACACATCAGCAGTGCCACAGGCTGATTGCCTCCATGCCACGCCGCATTAATGCAGTAATTCGTGCAAGAGGAGCCCCGACCAAGTATTGAGTGCATAAATTAAACTTTTCAGAAGGTCGACATTTGTGTATTATAAATTTTTTATTCTAATATTTTGAGATACTGGATTTTTGATTTCCATGAGCTGTAAGCCGGAATCATCAAGATTAAAACAAAAAAAACCGGCTTGAAATATTTCACTTTATGTGTAATGAATCTAGAATATATGAAAGTTCTACTTTTTGAATTAAATTATGGGAAAAAATGAACGTTTCCATGATATTCTAATTTTTTGAGATGCACCTGTATATACAGGGTGGTGTAATATATTGCGTGTTATTTGCAAGAAACAAATCCAAGTTAATGGTGTTACTTGTTTTGTTTTGTTTTTTGTTCCATTAAGTCTATTAAGTCTTTTATGAATTGGATATTTGCAAACATTTTTTTTCTATTTGCAAAGCCCATTGCAGCAACCAAGCAACCAAAATATAAGCACAATTCAGCGCAATTTAGTTAATGTGTTTTAATCTGTTCCAGGATGTGTGCTCCTGAAATATAATGTTATGGATTGCATCATCATGCCCTAAACCCATTCTTTGATGTTCTTCACAACATCTGTAACAGAAATCGTCAAAAGACTTTCAGTAGAATACATTCATACATAGACCGGCTTGGTAATTTCTTAAAGAGATCCTTAGTTCATGCTGAGCGAAATCAGCAGGTCGAAATAAAGCTCTGTGTTATGATAGAGTTAAGGTACGAGAGCCCTGTGTTTTATTACAGTACTCATGGCATTGATTACGATGGAACATTTCAATTTAACGCTCTGAGGCCCTGATTTACTAAAGGTGTGCGTGTGTCAAAATGTGCAAGCTGATTTAATAACAGCCTCTGCGGAGGATGGTGTTCTTCGGATTAGCAAAATAACATGTTCATTTTATGTTTGCCCTAACAAATATGCAGTTTGTGGCATTTTTTTTTAACCTAGAAGTGCAAAATACAGGGCGTCTTTACAAATGGGTTTGTTTTACACTTGCAGTGTGATTTTTCTAACCTGAAAGTCACCATGGGAATGACAATGGGCAGTGGTAGCTCAGCGGGCTACTGATCAGAAGGTCATGAGTTCAAACCCCAGCACCGTCAAGCTGCCTCTGCTGGGCCCTTGTGCAAGGCCCTTAACCCTCATCTGCTCAGACGTATAAATAAGATAAATGTAAGTCGCTCTGGATAAGGGCGTCTGCCAAATGCCGTAAATGTAAATTGCATGGGCAAATTAATACAGCCAAAGGGCAGCAATTAAATTTGTGAAATCCATTTAAGAAGCCTTGATATGGGGAATGTTTATCAAAATTTTACTTTAGTATCTCAAAATAATTAGGTTTCTCAGAATTATAACTTAATAGTACTATTAAGTTTGAACTAGATATCTGGCATTTATTTGTGAAAAGATTATTATTCACATATACAGTTGAGGTCATAAGTTTACATAAGCCTTACATACTGCAAAATGTTATTTGTATTTTTTTTTTTTTAAATCATGAGTGAAAATAAAAAATAGCATTTTGTTTTTTATTTAGTACGACCCTGAATAAATTATTTCACATACGATGTTTACATATAGTCCACAAGACAATAATAACTGAATTTACACAAATGAACCAATTCAAAAGTTTACATACGCTTGATTCTTAATACGGTGTGTTGTTACCTGGATGATCAATGATAATTTACACCAATCATCCTGTTCAAAAGTTTACACCCCCCTGGCTCTTAATGTATATTGTGTTGCCTTCTCATGAAATAGCTTATTTAAGGCAGTACTAAATAAAAAAAAAACAAAATGCAATTTTCATGATTGACAAGTAAATTCAGTTATTATTGTGTCTTGTGGACTATATTTAAACATCTATTATGTGAAATAGCTTATTTAAGGCAGTACTAAATAAAAAAAAATGCAATTTTCATGATTGACAAGTAACATCTATGTTGTTTTTATTTTGCTTTCACATTGTATTTTGAATTTTTTTGTATTTGAGTTTTCGCCTCCTGTATTTAATGTGATGCATAATTATCCACAAGGGTGAACAAATCACTAGGGATAAGCAGATTTTGTGTACAGGCTACTCGTTTTTTTTTTTTTACACGTAGCACTGTGTGCCTCTTTAATATACAGTTGTGGATTTGTGGTAATGAAGATGCTGGACTGAAATAATATCTGGTACAGTATGTGGGATGTGAGGACAGAACAGCACAGCTCATAGCCAATGACGTTCCTTTTTTCTTCTTCTTTTTTTTTAAGTATACAAATACAATGTGCTACTTGATTGTATAATTATTAATTTTGCACTGATCTATCCAACTTGCTCACCATACATTATTATATTTAACACTTTTGTAGCCTATTTGATTAGGCTAAAAATTTCTGGGCAACCAAAACTTGAGAATGGGCATTCCACTTTCCCAGTAGGTTAACTACTAGGAGTAGGAGAGTTTAGCACTTTTTCTTAATTGGGTTGGTAGTAAATCAGGGCCTTAGTTGTATATCTGAAATCATTATTTCACTTGTCAGGATGGCAAAGGGACATTATATTTGTTTCGGATCCTCAGGCCTTGTTCAGTGAAGGTGCTAAATTGCACTAGTTTGATCCTGTGATGTTTTGAGTGTATGAGTAGTTGTCATCATAAAGGTCACCATTTAAACGCTTATGTTTACCTTTTGTGTTTTCTAATAAAAAGATTTGTTCATTGAGTGCTCCGTCTTGATTCCTTCATTGTTCAAATTCAAAACACCATGACATCTTAAATATATGCAGCTCAAGCAGGCACTAATAAAGAGAACATCTCATTGTTATTCTTCCCAAACGATTACAAACTGAACACTGCTCATTATCGTTTGTCACTCAAGAAGTATGAGGGTTTTATTTATTAATTTTTTTTCCATTTTCCCTCAGTATCGAATGCTAAATTAAATAATAAGGAACAGACGCACATACAATTTTACCCTAATCAAGCAATTCAGAGTGTATGCAAATTCGTATACGCAAATTGGAAATGACCCCAACCTTAGACACATCATCATACTAAAGATATTTGCATATTGGAACCTAATAGGCTCTTGTATTTTACGATGCAGTACCACTTCCCTGTCACATGTTAGATTTTCTAATGAAATTTTCAGATAGATGTTTGCATCTTGACCAATATGCACAATCTCAATAATTGTCCCCCCAAAAATATTTAATCATTAATAAAAGAGAAACAACTTAAACAGTGGCCTTGAAAAGTAAACAGATATAGAGATAGCACTGAAACAAGAATATTAGTAAATAACTTTATTCATTGAGAAAGAAAAATGCAAAACGTCAATATATTTTCAACCACTGAAAGAAATATGCCTTAAAAAAGGAAAATGATAAAATACAAGCTCACGTTCAACAGCAGAAGCTTGATATCTTGATATTCCTCAAATGGGATCTTAATATTTCTTTGAAAAGCAGTAAGTTTCTTTGATATGTACAAATGAGGTAAAAACATCTCACAATATGCAGTACTATATATTCACCACAAAATATATGTTTGTGAAATTAAGATGACACAGATCTGTCTGAGATGATAGAAAACCTGGGGGACCGTTTGTGTCTCCCCAATATTATTTTCACCTCACAACTTTTTTTCTCCTCTTCAATCGTGTTATGAAGATGAATCTGAACTGCAGTCCTGTTGGATCCTTTATCTTGTATGTGAAAACGCAAGTACCGTTTCCGAGCTTTATGTTGCTGCCTCTGGAAAAATTGGCACTTTTGAGATCCTTAATAAGAGTGACGACTTTTCCACTGACTTCTCCATCTCCCATGATGCTTTGGTTTGCAGCATGACAGTGAGCGATCAGTTCCTATTAGGATTAGTGCTCTGATGTCTTTTAGCACACTCCTACACACCACAGCTGCACTGTCATGCTCCACATTAAGAGCTGCACAACAAAAACCATGCCGGAATGAAAGTGAAATAAGAAAAACGATGGAGAGTCAGAAGGGGAGAAAACGTAACCTCAGGATGCATAGAGTACAATGTTGGCATTTGCGACCTCACAGGAGGAGGCTGTGTGACTTTTCTGTATTCCATTTAAGATGGGCAAAAAGCGTCACGACAAACTTTCACGCATTGTACTGCTTCATGAACCCATTAAAATGGGTCGTGTTGAAATGCTTAGTGTCAGGAGCCAGAGGTTCGCTCACCTAGAACTTTTATTCCAAATGTTCTGGGCTGAATTCACCTTTATACCGAGGTTCATCAGGTTTCCCAGCGGGGTTGCGTTATGTGACAAGGGGAAAAAATACTCACTCTCCAGTTATAGGTCTTTTGCCAGGTGTAAAAATGCCACATGCTGTGCAGGTTTTTGTTAAGGACATAATGCTTCCTAAAGGGAGCAAAATGGAGTGGAACCTCACTAGTCTTGTACCACCGAGAGCAGCTCCTGCACAGAGTTCAGAAGTCCTAACACCACCCAATAATGTGAACCAGTCTCAAAAAAAGACATATGCACATATACACATATTCATGAAATGTATTTAGCTCTTTCATACAAACGTTGTAGTAAAGGCCTCTGTGAAAACCTCGTCTACATCCTCTAGGTTGCTCCAAAATGGACCTCCACCTCCCGGGTCCCAAACACATTTGTATTCCGACTCCGCTCAAGAGAGAGGGCACAATTTGTATTCGCATCCAACATTGTAGAAAAGGCTGAACAATAAGCCTGCTCTCAGCCTCATTTTCTTTAGTGCTTCGTACTACATCCTCCTCATTTTTTTCACAGTCACTCCTTCCCTCCATCTGAAGGGGAATTAAAATTTATGAGGAATAAAAAAATAAGTTGTGACCGAGTTTGGAGGGTGTAACTGATGAGGATGTTGCGGGTACTTTGACAGCATTAGTAGTAAACGCGTTTAGAAAAGCAAACCAAGGGAGGCCACGAAAAAAAAAAATCCCATCTTAAATGTCCAAGCAGTTTCCCTTTTTATTCTAAACACTTATAGAATGCGGACATGTAGGACAGCACATAAGAAAAGATCGGAGTGTGAGGCTTTTCTCCAATATCAACGGATGCTATCACTTTCCGTCATTGTCACCCACGAGTTGCGGCTGAAAAGTGTTTTTTTGCAGGGCAAGAATAAGTGTCATATATGGACACGTATTTTTTTGACTGGCATTTCCCATTTGTGGCTCATTGATAGTCCAGGGACACCAGGCTGTCTCCGTTTCATTCGGATCTCAGGAAAAATGTTTTGTAAAGAATCACAATCCCGGACAAGGACAGAAAGCAAAGCAGACCTTGTTCGGCTTTACAAAAAAAAAAAAAAAAAAAAAATCCCTGTGATTCTGTGTCCATCCCTGACACTCACGTTTTCCAGAAAAGTCTTCCAGAGTGTAGTCATTCTGCTGGACATACAAAGTGCGCTTAGAGGTCGCTAGCCTCCGCCCTCTCATAAAGTGCTCGGAGTTTATCGAAGCGTGGCCCCCAATCTTTGAGGCACTCGTGACCGGCAGCGCTGCTCTCATCCAGACCAGCTGAGCTGAAGGAGCTGAGTGAACCGGCTGGAGAACCTCCGCCTTCAGTAGAGAACACCTGAAGCGAGTCAGCAGGCGCAGAGTCTGCGTGTTGCTCGGCATCTCGGATGATCTCACACAAGTAGCGTGCTAGGTCCTGACTGGAGAAGGACAAGCTCTTGCGAGCGAGCTGGGTGGTGCGGGCGGCTGCAGGGGCGGAACACTGGCCCTGGGCAGGAGCGTGGTTCAGGGGCACGTCTCTGCGCAGGGTAGTACTGCTGGAGGATACAGAGGAAGTGCTAGTAGCTGTTGGAGCTCGGGATGGTGGGTCCGACTGATGGAGGTGGTGTTGTTGCTGCTGGATGGGGGCATGATAATGATGGAGGGCTCGAGAGCGACTGTACTGCACAGACTGGGCTGGACTTGGCTGCAGGGACTTCTGCAGTTCTGCCATGTCATAAGCATTCTGAGAGAAATGAAGGAAAGAACAAGAAGAAAATTAAGAAATAAATAAGGTTTATTTGAAAGCCATATTCATTAATTAAAATTAATATGACATGCTTTCTACAGCAGTTCTTTTTAATGCCAGCATATGAAATATGTAACATGAACAACTCTTGATCCATTGGCTAATAAGAGCAGAAGAAGAGACACTGACAGTGTAAGAGGCTCTGTGTCTTCATTACAGAATGCATTCTTCTGTTAATCATTAATGACATAAATCCTGACTAATGCCACTAATGCTAAAGCCTGATTACACTACTATGAGTGCACCTCTTTTTCCACCTGAGAGAGAGAGAGAGAGAGAGAGAGAGAGAGAGAGAGAGAGAGCTGTGACAGAGACTGAGTGTACTCTGATACTTCGGCATAGTGGAATTATCTGTATTGTATCAGTATTTGGACTTAAACCTGGAGTGGGTGTGGCCTAAACCAGAAGGGTATTTGTTTATTGGTTGTTGTCAGCATGGTCTGTGAATTCTGGCTCAGATTGTTGTTATTTTTTTTTTAATCCCACTTGCACAGCTGCTATATTTGTTGGTACCTGCAAGTGATACTTTCTAATGAATTTAGTTGGTAAGGAATTTAGTTCACAAAATAGTACTTTAACTTTACCACATTGTTATTTTTAAAAAAATCCATGTCTTGTGTTTTTTTTTATATTATACTAAACTCCACAGCAGGGTATTTAGACTGATAGTACTCTTAGTCCCTGACCTAGTGAGCCAGTATGTGGACATATTTATTGATGAATACTTCAAAGCACTTCTGTAAGTCGCTCTGGATAAGTCGCTCTGGAGAAGGGCACCTGCTAAATGACATTACTGTAAAATGTAAATGTAAATATAAACAAACTAGTAGCCTAGCCAGCACAATCCAGACCAGGCAGTTACTAAGGATGAATGAAGGAACAATGTAAATGTAAATCTTGTAGCACCACACATTCACAGTCTTTGCTTATCTGCAAGCTTCACATCTGACTACTTGCTCGTGCACATTTGAATTAAAATCTTCTCGCTCGTGTTTCCTTATTGGTGTCTGTTTGTAACTGTTCATTTTGAATATATATATTTTGAATGTATTTGTATTCAATTACATCCCAAATGTATATAGAGCAGTATGAGTGCCCCAGGTATAGGTGTGTGATTACCTGATGTTTGAAGACTCAGGGAAACAAAAGGCAATCAAGTTGTGCATGTGGTAATTATGTTACACTTTGTGTTTTACATAACATCTGTCTGAATGTGGCAATGAGACATTGTACTATTACAGCCCAGACAAACCTATGTATCTACCACCTGCTGACATCAGTTGGCGCATTTCTTCTCACTCAGTGGCAATACTTTATAGTCATCACTCCCTCCCCCACCCCCCATCTTGGGTAGAATAAACTTTTAGAGCTTTTCTCCCCAGCGCATACACTTTCACTAAAAATGTCATGGGTAAAATGTCAAGCTGTCACGGTATCTTGAAACGTTCAGCTTTCAACAGTTTCGAGTCGGCATGAAAACCCAATCGGGTGGGCTGCTGATGTTAAAGGTTGCCGTGGAGACAGTTCCACATGAGCCGTCATGGCAACTGTGTTTCGGTCAGACTTTTGGACGTCCCACCGTAGGTTGTCATAGCGACATGGGCCACTTATGTCTAACGCTAACATTTTGGCTGTGGCATGGTATGCTGAAAAAAAACAACGCACACTTTCACAGTCATTGACAAGACGGTGCATTGTTAACAGTTTTAATCAAGCAGTCATTAAGGGAGCATTCACCTGATCTTCCTCGCCCCCTCCTTCCTCGTCATAGTTGAGCACGTTCTCGCGGATGTCCTCCCAGCCATCATGGTGAGCGGAAACGTGGTACACGCCCTCCTTCAGGCCCTTGTAGCTCCGCCAGCGTGTGTACAGAAAGATCCCCAGCAGCAGAACTGCACGTACGCACACACACACACACACACACACACACACACACACACACACACACACACACACACACACACACAAGAATGAGGGAAAAAAAACAACTTCTCAGCATTATTCCATGATGACTTTGGCCCTTCTGTGCCTGATCGTTACCATAAAGCTCAAGCTAATAAGGTCAATGGAGCCCAATCGTAGGTCAGGGAACACTACTTTTAAGTTTAACTGCTACCTTGGACCCAATTAAAGAGAGTGATTATCTTAGCTTTATAACCTTTAACAGTGGACTCTGTAAGCTGTTAGGTAGGAGCACATTATATAAGCATCAAATATTTACCATCAGATTGTTGGTGTTTTCTGTAGTCTACTTGTTTTACTAGCTGGTTTCTTATATTCCTAATCCATCCAGAGTGGGTAACACTTTACAATAAGAGTACATGAATAATCATGCTCTAGTACCTGAATTAATGTGTACTTAAATATGAACTAATGATGAATTAACACATGTACTAATCACAAACTAATGAAGAGCTAACCTTAACTACGACATCTTGTGAATTCATGCGTGAATAACGACCACCTTAAGTACGTTAGTACGTTTGTTAGTTAATGTATTAATTAACATGTAGGGGTAAACTAAATCAAACATGCTCTATAAGAAATAATATGAATTAAAGGTGAATAATTTGTAATTGTTTATTATCAAACATATAAAGATGCACTAATAATAATTAATAATTTAATGATTGGGGTTGGGGGGAGGCTTGTAATTCTATACAATTAGACAGAGGGTTACTTTAGCATCTAGACACACTGGCATTAGCACAGAGACAGTAATGTTTTAGTTTTAATGTTTTAATGTTTTCAGTAAAGTACAGATTAATGAAACAGAGTTCCCTGTCTAGATCTTCTAGCTTCAACAGTTTCCAGACTCACACTGGCCTTTGGGGTAGATTATAGGTATATATACACTCTGAACCTCAGTCTTCTTGCATTCTGAGCTTCCTCCAACATTCTCACTCTCTCCCTCTCCTCTTGCTGTTTCTTTTTCATAAGATTTCATGGCATTTCTCCATCTCTCTTTTTTCTCTATGTTGTCCCCTTTGCCTCCGAATCATTCTGTTTCTCATTCTGTTTCCTTCTCTGTTCCACTGAGGCTTTCTTCATGTCATGGCTGTTTTGTCTCATGTTTTCCTTTTTTCCCCTTCCACACTTGGTTTCTTTATTCATTGCTTTTTCTTGGGCACCATGAACTGCAGGTTGCAGCACATGCCGGTTTTGTGAGGCCAAACACCTCAGCTTTTGGAACAAACAACTACTAGTAAACCTTCCAGTCCAATCCTTAAGCAGTAAAATCAGTTAAACAATACTTGCTGCCATTAAAACTGTTTAAAATGTTAACAGTGATAACCACTTAAAATAAACATCAGGTGCTGGGAAAAACTAAGCTTTATTTTCAGCCTTTTTCAAGCATTCAAAAGATGACGACAAAAACTTTCATTTATTGTGTCAATGCCTGACAACTCCCAAAGATTCAGGAAGCCAAGCAATAAAATTATTTATTTATTTATTTATTTATCTATTTTATTTATTTATTTATTTATTTATTTATTTATTTAAAATCTCTCTGCTTTGGCAAATGTGCTTCACATAAATGAACATCAAGTATCTCCTCTTTAGAGATTTGTCATGCTGTGTCGGTGCCAAAGGAAGGTACTTACCCAAAGCCACAAGACATTTTTAGCTCCGCTTTCTCCCCTAATCACTGCAAATAGGATTTCTGGCTAATACTGAAGGAGCAGTTTAAAAGGAGAGCAGTGTGCATTCAAAGAGAAAGGTGGAAAGCAGTCCACTAATTGAATCGTCTTTCAGATAGAAACCTTTTTTCTCCCCCTTAGTCTTTCCACAATTATGAAAACTGTCTGTATCTGGACCACTCACTCTGCAGTGCTTATCAGAGAGAAGCAAGACAGTTGTGGTGATATCAAAGTCACAATGTGGCATATGGTTTGTGTTAAAACTGTCCTGCATCGTTTTTTTATCAAACATTGTGTGAGATGATGACAGGATGTTCGGTTTGCCATAAGGAGTGTGTCTCTGCATGCCTATCTAACTCAAATGACACAGAAGCAGGTGGATGTATGTTTAGAAGTAGCAAGACAGTATTCCACATTTTTTGTAGACTTTGGCTAAATAGTCAACAAATTATGTTCTAATTTAAAAGAAATGATTATACATACTAGGGGGTACAAATACATTATTCAGAATGAATGATGTGTTCTTAATGTATACAAAAAAAAAAACAAAAAAAAACTTGCCAGGAAGGTGAAACTAGAAGTGTGTAACAAGGAAAAAAGGAAGGAAGGAATGTCAACACTGGATTTACATGGGTTACTCATTCATCCTTAGTAGCTGCCTGGTCAGGGCTGAGGTGATTTAAATCAGGCTGATAGTTTGTTCAAGTTTTGGGAAATAGAACCGACTAAATTTGTTAAAATAAATATCACAGGCAGGTACAAATAAATATAAGAAGCAGTCTTGACCTCCAACCAGGAAAAGCTGAAGAAAATGTCCCCTCAACTTGAAATTTCTACTCAGGAACTTGTGGTAGACTTCATAACTATTAGCCTTTAAATGAGTTATGCTATATATATATATATATATATATATATATATATATATATATATATATATATATATATATATATATATATATATATATATATATATATATATATATACACACACACACACGCACACACACACACACACACACACACACACACAGCACTGTGCAAATGATTTAGGCACATGCAAAGAAATTCTGCAGAGCAAAGATGCCTTCAAAATAATGAAATTAAATGTTTCTACATTAAAAAAAATACAGTAAAGAGCAGTAAACAGTAGTAAATGAAGTCAATATTTGGTGTGACAAAAAAATCAAAATAAAAATAGTAGTCTGCAGTACAATTTGTGCAGTTTTATAAGGAAATGAGCTGGTAAGTTTTATTGAGCATCTTGCAGAACCAGCCACAGTTCTTCTGGAGACTTTGACTTTCGCACTTGCTTCTTATTTTTGCAGCAAAACCCAGCAGCCTTCATTGTGTTTTTTTGTCTGAAAAGTGGTCTCTTATGTAATATGCTGCTTACTTTACTGACATACAAACATTTTTCTGTAACATTTAATTTTGTGCTAGAAAACTAGTGTTTGGGAATCTAAAATGTTTTTTGTACTGACAAAAAAATATATATAATATATATATATATATATATATATATATATATATATATATATATATATATATATATATATATATATATATATATATTTGCCTTATATTTGCTGTACAGACATATTCGCTTGTTAAATCTATAACACTGACTGTACAGTTCGCTATTTGAGGAGTATCTCTCATCACAGTAAGCTTGCTAGCTTGTTGCTAACAAAAGATGAACATGGAGTTGTCTTTTTTTATTGCATTTTGTACCTTGAGGGCATGGAGGGTGAAAATTATGTGATTACATGGTCCAACTTCCCACTTCCGAGTTAAGTCGAATGTATCATAACTACAGTTGAGGTCATACGTTTACATACGCATTGCAGATTCTGCAAAATGTTAATCGTTTTAAAAGAGTGATCATAAAAATTACATTTTGTCTTTTATTTAGTCCTGCCCTGAGTAAACAATTTCACATAACAGATGTTTACATATAGTCCACAAGACACAATAATAACTGAATTTAACTGAATATAACTGAACATAACATATAACTGAATATGTAAACATCTGTTATGTGAAATAGCTTATTCAGGGCAGGACTGAATATAAAAATAATATGAAATTTTTATGATCCCTCTTTAAAAAAAAAAAAAAAAAATTATTAACATTTTGCAGATTCTGCAAGGCGTATTTAAAACATGGAGCAACAAACACACTTATCCAGCCAGAAACACACTGAGTTGTCTCCACCCCCAACTGAACTGTTGGTTCGACTCTGCCCAGGTAGGAGGAGCTTGTCCAGGTCTAACTCTTTTCAGACTTTTGTTTCTGTAGTTAGAGAGATACTTATTATTATTAAAAATAATAACTGTCCAAGCACGATTAAAAAAACCAAACAAACAAGCGGGGAAAAAAAGAAAGAAAAAAAAAAAACAGACCCACACACATATCTAGTTGATATGAACTTTCCAGTGCTTCTGGGGGCAGAGCGGTAGGTTTCATATTTTAAAAAAAAGAAGAAAAAAAAAATAATAATAATCTAGCCTTTGTCTCACGAACTAATGCTGTATCTAAGCACATTCTAAAATCATGGGATGTGAAAGGTGCTGTAAATATTTTATACAGATGGAACAATTTCATCGAATAAAGCAACAAAGCTACTAAAGAAAGCAATGCTTGCAGCTACTGGAGTCATTGAGGTGAAAAAAAATCAATTCCTCCATCTGATGCAAAAGGAGAAATAAATGAATGGATAGATAAGCAGATAAATAAATAAAATACTTCCTAGATGAAAAGACTGCCTGGTTTATTCAGGTTCAATATGGTTCTCTGTGGCTTCGTGAGTGATTTTTTTCTCTCTTTCTCAAAGCGTAACTTTTAAGTTAACAGTTGTGAGAGATTTCAGAATGAGTTCTGTGAGCGTTATTTTATAAATTCAACTCTGTTGGACTGCATTCAGGTCCTGCGTACTCCATCGATCTGTGAGCCTGAGTTGCTGCCCGCATGGGATTACCCAGCAGCCCCTATGACTTGCCAGAATGATTGTAAACACCTTTAGGGCTGAGGTACTATTCATGCATCTTCTAATTGTGTGGATGTCTAGTGTATGAGTGACAGTAAGTGCACACTCACATGAGTAATGATGATATAATGTGGGGCTTGGTGCATTCGGTGAAAACATAATTGCAAGAAGAATGAAAATATCCATCATATGACAGACAACAAAGAATAATTATTTCTTAAGCGCAGGAGAGAAAGGGAGGGCAAATTGCCAAAAATATTGATGCCAGCCAACCGCAATCCAAAAATGTACAGGGGCCATTAATTTGTTATGCGCTGAGTATGCACTCTCCATCTTGTGGTGTCTCTACATTGCGGTCTCATACATACAGTGGGTATAGAAAAGAATAACCCCCCTTTAAAATAATCACATTTTGTTGCTTTTCAGCCTGAAATGAAGACGGACACAGTTTTTGTTTTATCCAGCTGTATTTACTCTGTGCAACTTATAACATCCAAGTGAAAGATATAACACCAACATGTCAAATCAATCAATCAATTAATTAATTAATTAATTAATTAAATAAATAAATAAACAGAATCACTGAGTTGGAAAAAGGATCACCCCCCTCCTAAAAATATACCCACTGTACATTGTCTAATCTTCCTTCATTCTTTCATTATCTCAGAATCCTGATCCTGGTTTTCTGTCCATCCCTGCCTTCATCCTGCACCCCATTTTCATCTCCTGTGTTCTCACTTCTCTTGCACTTTTGTCATCCTCCTTTGCTGTACTGCCTCATCTTGCCTTCTCAATGGCTGAGTGTGTGTGTGTGTGTGTGTGTGTGTGTGATCTGCCACAGCCCTGTTCCCATAAGCGAGCCGACTCTCCCGCCTCTGTCTCGGAGGAGAATCGTCTGCAGGGAAAAGCCTATGAGAACTTTTAAGGCTGCAAATCAGGATCAGCATGAGACAAGGCTGACATTTACTGCCATCCAGACACTGGCTAATCTCAACACACACACACATAAGAAAATTAAAAATGAAATCAGAAGTGCACGATTTTATTGGATTAGGAGGCACACACACGCACAGAGAGAGAGAGAGAGAGAGAGAGAGAGAGAGAGAGAGAGAGAATTCGCAGCGCACAGCTCAACTGCTTTGCCTCAATAATCAACTGAGGTGAGAAAAAAAATCATAGGGGAATAAATCCAGCAGGTTGGAACAGATACGCTTCAGAAGGTGTGATGCAGTGGTTGGCGATGTACACTCAGATGTGTGTGTGTGTGTGTGCGTGTGTGTGTGTGTGTGTGTGTGTGTGTGGGTGTGTGTGTGTGTGTGTGTGTGTGTGTGTGTGGGCATGTTTGGATCTCTTGGTGGGGACCCACAAGGATGGATGGATGGATGGATGGATAGATAGATAGATAGATAGATAGATAGATAGATAGATAGATAGATAGATAGATAGATAGATAGATAGATAAACAAATAAATAAATAAATAAGCCAAAGTGTTTCTTTTTAGTTATTGAGGTTAAAGTTGGGGTTAGATTTAGGTGTAGGCACACCATTAATTAGCTAAATTAATAATTATGTCAATGAAGGTTTTCACAAGGATAGGAAGACAAACACGTGTGTGTGTGAGTGTGTGTGTGCGTGTGTGTGTGTGTGTGTGTGTGTGTGTGTGTGTGTGTGTGTGTGTGTGTGCGTGTGTGGAGCCTTCCTCATCGCACACACTTAATTAAGCAGACCAAACTTTGTTGCCATGGAGTCCGAACATGGTGCCTATTATATATTAAATAAATTACTTGGCACCATACTCTGCACTTTCACTCACTTCTCCAGCACCATTAGCACAGAAGAGAAATGAATAACATCTAATATTTTTTTAAGACATAATTATGGCTGCATTAAAGACTGTCTTTATGTAAATGGACATCTGAGAACTGTGTTTGAAGAAATAGGTGAAATTAATAGAGAAGTATACACAGCATGTCTGTGTTATACAGTAGGCCTGTAATATACAGTGCTTAGAAAAACATCATGTTCCAGTCCAAAGATCTTTGAATTAGAAACTAAAAATACTGTCATAATGTTCCTGTATTATTTTTCATGCTATGCAAGCAAAAAAAAAAAAAAAAAAAAGTATTGCACCTTATATACAAAGTATGAAATGACAGTCTATTTTGTTTTTTGTTTTTTAATGCAAAAATTAATTTTATAAAGCTCTTTAGTGACACATCAGCTAATACTTTCGCTAGGTATCTTTCAGAAAGTACGCCAGTGGTTTGTGCTAAAATACACTACTTTGGTTGTACTACCAGCCAACTAGCTAGCACAAAATATGATTTATAAAAAACCTTAGCAATCATGTAAATGTTATAAATCCATATTAAATATCTAGTAACAACAGTCATTTGGTTCATTTCAGGCTGTAAAGCCTGCTCTAAAATCCTCCAAATTAGGGTAGGGGGGACAATACTTGAGTAGTTGCACTTTGTTACTATAATTAAGTATTAGTTATAAGCATATTTATACTTTACTTGAGTATTATTGGAATTTAATACTTGCTCTCCTGCTTAGTTTCCAAGTTACATTTTTATTTAGACCTTCAAACCTTTTTATTTACAAATCACAAAGGTGTCTTCTTCCTTCATAAAGCCAATGACTGTACACTACACACCATTAGAATGGCCTCAGTTCAGCATCCATACATTTCAGTTTAGCACCCAATCAAGTTCATCACTGTAGAAAAAAAAAAAAAAAAACTATGGAAAAATCGGGAATCATGCCAATTCACCACTGGCCATGACCTTCTCATGCCACACAATACAGTCAATGCTGCAGCTATCCATGTGCATTTGAATATTGGCAAGCCACCAGACTGCCTGAGGATGAGCACCCCTGGCCCTACCTCAGTAAAATGCTTCAGTATACTTTGCTTTACTCGTATAAAATGAGGCATCTCCTGTGCCTCCCTAGAAGGCATGAACTCCATCTAATTTGAAAATTTGCATTGCAAAATTAACTGGCTATATTAAACTAAGTTAGCCTGTTTTATTTGCTAATGCCTGGTTTGATTAGCATCAATTCCAATAACCTGGCTAGGCAAGTCAAATTCTAGCTAATGGTAAATATTGCGGGAACACTTTACAGTAACAGTACATGAATAATAGTGCACTAATATCTGAATGAATACTAAAATATGAACTAATGACGAGTTAAGGCATGTACTAATAACAAACTGATGAAGAGTTAACCTTAACTACAACGTGAGTTTTATGAATTCATTCGTGAATAACGACCACCTTAAGTACATTTTAGTATATGTTTATTAGTTAATGTATTAATTAACATGTAGGGGTAAACTAAATCAATAATGCTCTATAAGAAAGCATATGAATTAAATGTGCATTTGTAGACTTAGAACTAGATTTAGTCTAAATACTGTCTTAAAGTGAATGTAAGCATTAAAAATATTGAAAATGTTATTAAAAATTTAGGTATTTGTATAAATATTAATTTGTAATTATATTCAGGTAAAGTAGCAATCCCCGAGAATGATACTTACAGTATGTATAATAATGAAGTACACTCAACCATGTACACACACATTGGTCTCTGTGAAATATTGGCACTGCACACCAGTTCATATCCTTCCTTTTTTTGACAGCTGAAAACATGTAGTGTATCGTTTTAGATGTCTTGTTGCTACAAGTTGAAGAAGCAGGTGACACAAATGACAGTTCATTGGAATAAACAAGACACAAACTGAAACACGCACTGAAGAAATTAGAATAACTCCGATCCAGATTCTCTTGTTTACTGTCACATGCCTTGCTGGCGACAGTGGAACAAATTTCCATTTCTGGTCTGTCATCATAGATATAAGAACGTCCAATGTTTTCATGCCATGTCACTGTCATTTGTAATACAACACCCCCACCCTTTTTTTTTCTCCATTGGCACACACACATTTTACTATCCTTGTGAGGACCTTCCATTGTCATAATTATTAATGCTGTTAATTGATACTTTGCTACACCTAAACCTAACCTTAACCTCAGTAACCAAAGGGAAAACATCTGACTCTTTACATTAACAAAGAAAGTGGACCAATCAAATGGCCCCACAATGTCAAAACTATAAGATTTTCCTATCAAATTGTACCAACTGCAGGCCTGTTTAAACACTACAACTCTGGTGTAATGGCTATTCCACACACACACGCCTTTTCTGATTTCTTTCTCCATAGCTCTCTCAAATGAACATCATAAACAATGCTGTGCACTTTTAAGGATCAAGAAGCATGGCTCCAGCTAAGATGGAAAATCTTATAATGATACGCATTTCAAATAAAGCTTCTGCTTGACATACAGACCGGAATTTAATATGTTTTATGAAAACAACACATTTCGTGTAATGGAATGACTGAAGAGAATAGAAGATGTGAAAGGACTGAGAAACTAGAAAGACAAAAATAGGGTTATATTGGCTTTTCCTTCCTTCTTTCATGTGCTTTACGTAAGGAACTCATACAGACACCTGCTGTCTATAGGCACAAGATATTATTATGACTTCAATGTCACTTCTTCAGTTTCAACAAATGAAATTCTTCAGTACCATCCATGTTGACATTATGCACAACACCAGTAGATTTATTATGCTGGTCTTCTTTCATGTTCAGTTATATTTCATGGGGAGGTCATCTGTATAGCCACCTCAGTGGGTGGAATAATTACTGGTAGTTTATGGAAGAGAGGTGAGACGAAACCAATCCGAACCATACTCAGATCTGAGCTTCCAGCTAGCCAGTGTAGCTTTTGTGAGCTGTTCAGCTGTTCAAAATACAATCCCTGATGAATAACGCCTGTCAGAGAGTTAGAGAGATGTTCACTTCATGCTAGTCACAAAGGTAGAGATTAGAATGCCCTGATACAGGAACTGCTTGAACTAGGATCAGATTAACTAAATATATTAGAGAATGTTAGCTACCTCGAATCACTGCTAATACAGTGCTTTGAATAAGCTTGCTTTGTAACATGAAGTCCATTATTTACAAATAGAAAGAATATGGCATAATCCTGACTAAAGGAGGCCATCCACCAAATGTCAGTGACCGGGTAAAGAGGGGGTTAGTCAGAGAAACAACCAAGAGTTGAATGGTAATTCAACACAATGCTGCCATCACCACCATGCTTCACCTGTTCATTTGAAATCTGAAGCATGCAGTGTCTGTACTATTGTAAATTACAATTAAACACTTTACTTTCAGAAAATTACTTTGTATCGTCCCAGACAAAAGCTATGCTAAGCTTCAATGCTGATAAAAGAATGTCTTATTATTGTGTCCTGCATAAGAAATATAGACAGCAGTGAGTAGAGTAGCAGCAACTTTCAATCTAACTATTTCTTCAACTCAACTTCACACTGAACACTGCCTTATTAGTCAGCAAGAACCTTTAAATCACCAGACAACTCATGGACAGCATGTGGCCTTGGACCAAGTACTTAGTTTAAAAGACTTTAATTGCCACACACCACAGGATAATCTTCCATGCATGACTTCTTTGAACAGAAAAACGCAGCAGGTAACTAAGTGTACACTGCACGACTAAATCAGCAGGAGGCTTCCCTGGAAATTCTGTACCATTCATTAGGGTCTTTTGTAAATCACTGAACCAAACTCATTCAAATGGTCATGCATGTAGAGAATCTGTTGGCTAGTTACATAGTTAATGCACTTAGAAAGATTCGATTACATTAAAAAAAATAAAAAAAAATTACACAGATTAAAAAAAATTACACAAATTACCTTTCCTTGTTGCAAGGGTATTTTTTCTTTCTTTCTTTAATTAGGTTCTAATAGGTTCTAGAGCTAAGCTCTAATTCAGTGGGTGGTACATAAGCGGTCATTATGCTCCAACTATATGCATAAAGATAAACTAAATGATACCACATCATCGACAAGGAAAAGTACCTTTATTATAAGGTGCCTTTAGTACTTTTATATCTGAAAGAGTATGGGTCAATGGCAAAGTTGTGAAACAGTGAAAAAAATAATTTAATTAAATTTGAAAAATTAAACAAAAATATTGGGGATAATATCTCAAACATGTCATATGATTTAACTATAAATAAACATGAAATATATTTTTCACTTAAAAGCACTCATTAATCATGATTAGTTTTTTTATTAAAATCAATTTATTTATTTATACAAATGAAAAGTGTGCATAAACAACAATGATTTTTTTTGTATTTTCTTAATAAAGTTATTAAAAATAAAAGTATGCTAAAAATTTTACATATTTTTTCCTGAATATCATACATTTTTAAAGTAAAAATTTTGGTTACACCAATCAGGTAAAACAAGCTCACAAGCTTTTAAATTGTTGTCCTATGAATCTCAGATTTTTAAATAATACTAATTTACTCTAACTACGGCTATACTACATTTAATTTAGCTCCTATTCAATGTAATGATTGTATTGAAGCATTTTTTAAAATTAAAAATAATAGTTCATTTTGGATTTTTTAAATTTTTTTTTAGGATTATTTAATGGATGCAGACACACGCAAAAATGTCATGTCCTTGACCCATATACATATACAATCAAAGATATCTAGCTTGCAACAAGAGTATGCCTGCTTCTTCTTGGAACTAGATCTCTCCCCTTCACTCCATTGCTCACACAACACTACAGTATAAATCCACATTGAATAAATCCTCACTTATCACCATCAGATCATTCCAGAGTGCCAAGGGTCACATGACAAAGACACACTAAAGCAAGCCGATGGTGCACAAGACAAGAAAGATCACCAAGAACACACCTCTCACACACCCCATAGGCCAGTTTAAGTTTAACACACTTACAGGTATTGTATGGTAGCTCAGAGTAGTGGGAGATCAGAGGTTAAGGTTCAGAGCTACTGGTCAAAATGTTGTGAGTTCAAACCCCAGGGAGTCAGTGTTGACTTTGAGCAAGACCTTCTGAACTCAGCTGTTTGGATTGTTGAGCTTGTCTCAAATTTAAACTGCCTTGCATGAAATGGTTGTCAAATATAAATTTTAACCAACCCCACAGATGGAAACAGCTATGATTTGTTGAATAAATGCCTATAAAATATGGGATGGTGAAGATTTATGGCTTAAAATGTACATTATATATATATATATATATATATATATATATATATATATATATATATATATATATATATATATATAGATAGATAGATAGATAGATATAGATATATATATATATATAGATATAGATATAGATAGATAGATAGATAGACAGACTTCTATATGAATCTTAATGACAGCATCAGTCAGTTTGCTCAAATTTTCATCAATCATTTTATTAAAATATAAAATTCTACACTGAGTTATTCATTCAAATTTTCTTTAGATCTGAAGCCAAGCAGAGGTGAAAGAAGAGTCAAGAACACGAGCATAGCATACTAAACCAATTAAAGTCCCCAGGAGAAAGAAAGATAGACTATTTGTGCAAAATGTCAATAGAGCAACTGCTTCCCATTCATCGGATTCTCCTCTCACCCTTTTTTACAAGGAGACAAACAGGACAGCATGCAAAAACCCAGACAGAAGGTTTTTCTTTTTTGGGAGGGAAAGATCCAGACAATTGGAATTCTTTCCAAAATGTTCATTGTTCATTGATCTTCATTCCTACCCCAGCATTAGTAAACAGCACATCGCGCGCCTACAAATTAAGTAATTAAGACTTCTAAAAGCTGTTGCAGCTGTGAACATCAAGGTCATAACAATGATGCCATGAGCCTAATCTGTCATTGAAGGAAAATGATTATTTTTGTTGGTTTTCGGCTTATATCTGTATGCTGGGTGAATGTTAACACAGATCTTTGATCAGAAAACAACAAGGATGAAGAAATTTGTGAGCTGAGTGAAGGTTTAATTATCAGACCTTTCATGAAATCTGGAAATGTGCTTTGTGGATATAAAAGGCAAAGCTGAAACTAGAAACGCATTGATACAGATGGTGGTATTGGGTTTTCTGTGTGACGTTTATTTAGCATTTCTGGAAGGAGTCTCCAGTGTCAGTCAACAACCTCTAACACGTGATACTACTACTGTGAGCTCTACTTCTGTTTGGCATTTTCGTCACCTGAAAAATCACTCGCTGCTCCTAAGCATGGCCCCACATATATTGCCTAAATATCACCATGAGATGGCTGGGGATGTTCTTCCTAACAGTGCAGCGATTGCTAAGAACAGTTGCAGTGAAGTCTCTGTCACTGAACAGTTAGTAACTTCAGTTTGATACAGTACAATAGACTTAAAGTTAAAAGTATAATGAATTCAGGAATGATACTCATACTCAAATCCCTGTTAACACAATTAGCAAATTTTAACTCTATAGTATACAATTATAGAAGAAAAATTATTTATAATCATACTATATGGTGTCACCTAGATGAGGATGGGTTCCCTTTTGAGTCTAGTTCCTCTCAATGTTTCTTCCTCATGTCGTCTCAGGGAGCTTTTCCTAGCCACCATCGCCTCATTACTCATTAGGGATAAATTTATAAATTTAAACTGTATATCCGGATTTCTGTAAAGCTGCTTTGTGACAATGTCCATTGTTAAAAGTGCTATAAAAATAAAACTGAATTGATACTAAGTGACATAAGCCTAGTGTACACTGCTGCACTAATGAACAGAAGACATGAAATCACAGTGATTTGGACATATTCTGTGTATTTCATAATGAATGATTGCAATCAAAGCAAAGCAGTCTGCAAACAGTGTTCTGTGAACATATCAAGAGGAGGAAACAGAGCATCTTCCTACGGTACAACTGATCTGATAAAACATCAGGTTATAGTATTTAAATAGTATCTTTAATAGTGAGAGTTTCAGCAGTTCCAGCAAGAATGCTCATTAAAAACGAGTGAAAGGCACTGTGACTTGCGAGTACACAAAGGTATTCATGAGCGTGGAGTAGAGTCTACATTTCTATGTGAGTCAAGGTGCTATTCAGGTCATGAACAAATGTGTGCTTTTCATTTCTACTGTTTAAACAGGGAAACATAAACAGAGCTAAATAAAAATCTGTGATTTTTACCACAGAAATCAATCTATGCATATGTGATTGTGGGGGCGGGTGCATGGTCAATCGTCAGCTCTGGATGGACAGGAGGCGGGTCGAACCAGCAGGTAACATGTGATTCTGAGCTGTGTTGGATTAGCCCGAGTTTACTTGTGTGTGTGTTTGTGCTTTCAGTGCTTTCTGTAATGAACGAGCGAGCGAGATACAGAGAGAGAGAGAGAGAGAGAGAGATAGAGAGAGACAGATAGACACACAGACAGACAGAAGATCAGCACAAAGACGTGTGTGCGTGTGTGTGTATGCGTGTGTGTGTGTGTGGTTGAATGATTTGAATAATACGAGCAAATCAGAGTACATGTTACAGGAGAAGCATGTGTATTTGTGCAGACAGAGACCTTATTTAGGTGTGCAATTGTGAACGTACTTTGTCTAACGTATATCTGCTTTTTGTCCATATTTTTAACGGACATTGTGTCTGACAGTTTTTGATTTTATCAGACATTTAGAATTTGAAAAAAAAAAAAAAAA